>JAPZIH010000834.1:132500-163680 GCA_027410445.1 Discoglossus pictus | reverse complement strand
AATGTATTATATATTTCATTATTATACACCAAACAGCATTAGCTCACTTACAATTTCATTGCCGTCATTTTTTGACGGGCAAGTCGCTAGTTAGGAATAGTTAGCAGGTGTTCCTAATTGATCAGCTAAAAGAAATTTGTGTGATTCAATAAATTTAAAGCAATTAAGGGTGGGAGGGGACTTGTGTGTAGTTCTGTGGGATCTGTGCAGGAAAATATCTTAGAAGTGGGACTTGTGTGTAGTTCTGTGGGATCTGTGCAGGAAAATATCTTAGAAGTGGGACTTGTGTGTAGTTCTGTGGGATCTGTGCAGGAAAATATCTTAGAAGTGGGACTTGTGTGTAGTTCTGTGGGATCTGTGCAGGAAAATGTCTTAGCAGTGGGACTTGTGTGTAGTTCTGTGGGATCTGTGCAGGAAAATATCTTAGAAGTGGGACTTGTGTGTAGTTCTGTGGGATCTGTGCAGGAAAATATCTTAGAAGTGGGACTTGTGTGTAGTTCTGTGGGATCTGTGCAGGAAAATATCTTAGAAGTGGGACTTGTGTGTAGTTCTGTGGGATCTGTGCAGGAAAATGTCTTAGCAGTGGGACTTGTGTGTAGTTCTGTGGGATCTGTGCAGGAAAATATCTTAGAAGTGGGACTTGTGTGTAGTTCTGTGGGATCTGTGCAGGAAAATATCTTAGCAGTGGGACTTGTGTGTAGTTCTGTGGGATCTGTGCAGGAAAATATCTTAGAAATGGGACTTGTGTGTAGTTCTGTGGGATCTGTGCAGGAAAATATCTTAGAAATGGGACTTGTGTGTAGTTCTGTGGGATCTGTGCAGGAAAATATCTTAGCAGTGGGACTTGTGTGTAGTTCTGTGGGATCTGTGCAGGAAAATGTCTTAGAAGTGGGACTTGTGTGTAGTTCTGTGGGATCTGTGCAGGAAAATATCTTAGCAGTGGGACTTGTGTGTAGTTCTGTGGGATCTGTGCAGGAAAATATCTTAGCAGTGGGACTTGTGTGTAGTTCTGTGGGATCTGTGCAGGAAAATATCTTAGAAATGGGACTTGTGTGTAGTTCTGTGGGATCTGTGCAGGAAAATATCTTAGCAGTGGGACTTGTGTGTAGTTCTGTGGGATCTGTGCAGGAAAATGTCTTAGCAGTGGGACTTGTGTGTAGTTCTGTGGGATCTGTGCAGGAAAATGTCTTAGCAGTGGGACTTGTGTGTAGTTCTGTGGGATCTGTGCAGGAAAATATCTTAGCAGTGGGACTTGTGTGTAGTTCTGTGGGATCTGTACAGGAAAATGTCTTAGAAGTGGGACTTGTGTGTAGTTCTGTGGGATCTGTACAGGAAAATGTCTTAGAAGTGGGACTTGTGTGTAGTTCTGTGGGATCTGTGCAGGAAAATATCTTAGAAGTGGGACTTGTGTGTAGTTCTGTGGGATCTGTGCAGGAAAATGTCTTAGAAGTGGGACTTGTGTGTAGTTCTGTGGGATCTGTGCAGGAAAATGTCTTAGAAGTGGGACTTGTGTGTAGTTCTGTGGGATCTGTGCAGGAAAATATCTTAGCAGTGGGACTTGTGTGTAGTTCTGTGGGATCTGTACAGGAAAATATCTTAGAAGTGGGACTTGTGTGTAGTTCTGTGGGATCTGTACAGGAAAATGTCTTAGAAGTGGGACTTGTGTGTAGTTCTGTGGGATCTGTGCAGGAAAATATCTTAGAAGTGGGACTTGTGTGTAGTTCTGTGGGATCTGTGCAGGAAAATGTCTTAGAAGTGGGACTTGTGTGTAGTTCTGTGGGATCTGTGCAGGAAAATATCTTAGAAGTGGGACTTGTGTGTAGTTCTGTGGGATCTGTGCAGGAAAATGTCTTAGAAGTGGGACTTGTGTGTAGTTCTGTGGGATCTGTACAGGAAAATATCTTAGAAGTGGGACTTGTGTGTAGTTCTGTGGGATCTGTGCAGGAAAATATCTTAGAAGTGGGACTTGTGTGTAGTTCTGTGGGATCTGTACAGGAAAATGTCTTAGAAGTGGGACTTGTGTGTAGTTCTGTGGGATCTGTACAGGAAAATATCTTAGAAGTGGGACTTGTGTGTAGTTCTGTGGGATCTGTGCAGGAAAATATCTTAGAAGTGGGACTTGTGTGTAGTTCTGTGGGATCTGTGCAGGAAAATGTCTTAGCAGTGGGACTTGTGTGTAGTTCTGTGGGATCTGTACAGGAAAATATCTTAGCAGTGGGACTTGTGTGTAGTTCTGTGGGATCTGTGCAGGAAAATATCTTAGAAGTGGGACTTGTGTGTAGTTCTGTGGGATCTGTACAGGAAAATATCTTAGCAGTGGGACTTGTGTGTAGTTCTGTGGGATCTGTGCAGGAAAATATCTTAGCAGTGGGACTTGTGTGTAGTTCTGTGGGATCTGTGCAGGAAAATGTCTTAGAAGTGGGACTTGTGTGTAGTTCTGTGGGATCTGTGCAGGAAAATATCTTAGCAGTGGGACTTGTGTGTAGTTCTGTGGGATCTGTGCAGGAAAATGTCTTAGAAGTGGGACTTGTGTGTAGTTCTGTGGGATCTGTACAGGAAAATATCTTAGAAGTGGGACTTGTGTGTAGTTCTGTGGGATCTGTGCAGGAAAATGTCTTAGAAGTGGGACTTGTGTGTAGTTCTGTGGGATCTGTGCAGGAAAATATCTTAGAAGTGGGACTTGTGTGTAGTTCTGTGGGATCTGTGCAGGAAAATATCTTAGCAGTGGGACTTGTGTGTAGTTCTGTGGGATCTGTGCAGGAAAATGTCTTAGAAGTGGGACTTGTGTGTAGTTCTGTGGGATCTGTGCAGGAAAATATCTTAGCAGTGGGACTTGTGTGTAGTTCTGTGGGATCTGTACAGGAAAATATCTTAGCAGTGGGACTTGTGTGTAGTTCTGTGGGATCTGTGCAGGAAAATGTCTTAGAAGTGGGACTTGTGTGTAGTTCTGTGGGATCTGTGCAGGAAAATGTCTTAGAAGTGGGACTTGTGTGTAGTTCTGTGGGATCTGTGCAGGAAAATATCTTAGCAGTGGGACTTGTGTGTAGTTCTGTGGGATCTGTACAGGAAAATATCTTAGAAGTGGGACTTGTGTGTAGTTCTGTGGGATCTGTGCAGGAAAATATCTTAGCAGTGGGACTTGTGTGTAGTTCTGTGGGATCTGTGCAGGAAAATGTCTTAGAAGTGGGACTTGTGTGTAGTTCTGTGGGATCTGTGCAGGAAAATATCTTAGAAGTGGGATTTGTGTGTAGTTCTGTGGGATCTGTACAGGAAAATATCTTAGCAGTGGGACTTGTGTGTAGTTCTGTGGGATCTGTGCAGGAAAATGTCTTAGAAGTGGGACTTGTGTGTAGTTCTGTGGGATCTGTACAGGAAAATATCTTAGCAGTGGGACTTGTGTGTAGTTCTGTGGGATCTGTGCAGGAAAATATCTTAGCAGTGGGACTTGTGTGTAGTTCTGTGGGATCTGTGCAGGAAAATGTCTTAGAAGTGGGACTTGTGTGTAGTTCTGTGGGATCTGTGCAGGAAAATATCTTAGAAGTGGGACTTGTGTGTAGTTCTGTGGGATCTGTGCAGGAAAATGTCTTAGAAGTGGGACTTGTGTGTAGTTCTGTGGGATCTGTGCAGGAAAATATCTTAGCAGTGGGACTTGTGTGTAGTTCTGTGGGATCTGTGCAGGAAAATGTCTTAGCAGTGGGACTTGTGTGTAGTTCTGTGGGATCTGTACAGGAAAATATCTTAGCAGTGGGACTTGTGTGTAGTTCTGTGGGATCTGTGCAGGAAAATGTCTTAGAAGTGGGACTTGTGTGTAGTTCTGTGGGATCTGTGCAGGAAAATATCTTAGCAGTGGGACTTGTGTGTAGTTCTGTGGGATCTGTACAGGAAAATATCTTAGCAGTGGGACTTGTGTGTAGTTCTGTGGGATCTGTGCAGGAAAATGTCTTAGAAGTGGGACTTGTGTGTAGTTCTGTGGGATCTGTGCAGGAAAATGTCTTAGAAGTGGGACTTGTGTGTAGTTCTGTGGGATCTGTGCAGGAAAATGTCTTAGAAGTGGGACTTGTGTGTAGTTCTGTGGGATCTGTGCAGGAAAATATCTTAGAAGTGGGACTTGTGTGTAGTTCTGTGGGATCTGTACAGGAAAATATCTTAGAAGTGGGACTTGTGTGTAGTTCTGTGGGATCTGTGCAGGAAAATGTGCAGGCAGCTTACATAAAGCAATTAAAGACACACTACTTGATTACATATAAACACAAAAACATCAAAATAATGCCATATTATCCCTGTTACTCACATAGGCTCTATTTTGTATATACATGTTGCTCATCACATCTACATTTGGGAACACATATATGGGGCACATTACACTGCCACATGACGAATATCAAGTACACAGGGAGCATGTGAATATGTCCTTTTCAGTCTTTCAGTCGTGTCTGACTGTCTGTGACCCTCTGTCACTGCTTTCTTACAAGGTTTGTATGCTGGTGATACTGGAGTGGATTGTCAGTTCCTTCTCCAGTGGTTTGGGATTTGGCCGTCCATTCTGCTTTCACTCTCCCACCCACAATGGCCCTTAATGATATAGCTCACAGCTTCATTGAAGTACACAATATCTCTTGTTTGGTCTTTCGGTCGTGTCTGCCTGTCTGTGACCCTCTGTCACTGCTTTCTTACAAGGTTTGTATGCTGGTGATACTGGAGTGGATTGTCAGTTCCTTCTCCAGTGGTTTGGGATTTGGCCATCCACTCTGCTTTCACTCTCCCACCCACAATGGCCCTAAATGGTATAGCTCACAGCTTCATTGAAGTACACAATATCTCTTGTTTGGTCTTTCGTTCGTGTCTGACTGTCTGTGACCCCCTGTCACTGCTTTCTTACAAGGTTTGTATGCTGGTGATACTGGAGTGGATTGTCAGTTCCTTCTCCAGTGGTTTGGGATTTGGCCGTCCATTCTGCTTTCACTCTCCTACCCACAATGGCCCTTAATGGTATAGCTCACAGCTTCATTGAAGTACACAATATCTCTTGTTTGGTCTTTCAGTCATGTCTGACTGTCTGTGACCCTCTGTCACTGCTTTCTTACAAGGTTTATATGCTGGTGATACTGGAGTGGATTGTCAGTTCCTTCTCCAGTGGTTTGGGATTTGGCCGTCCATTCTGCTTTCACTCTCCCACCCACAATGGCCCTTAATGGTATAGCTCACAGCTTCATTGAAGTACACAATATCTCTTGTTTAATCTTTCGGTCGAGTCTGACTGTCTGTGACCCCCTGTCACTGCTTTCTTACAAGGTTTGTATGCTGGTGATACTGGAGTGGATTGTCAGTTCCTTCTCCAGTGGTTTGGGATTTGGCCGTCCATTCTGCTTTCACTCTCCTACCCACAATGGCCCTTAATGGTATAGCTCACAGCTTCTTTGAAGTACACAATATCTCTTGTTTGGTCTTTCTGTCGTGTCTGACTGTCTGTGACCCTCTGTCACTGCTTTCATACAAGGTTTGTATGCTGGTGATACTGGAGTGGATTGTCAGTTCCTTCTCTAGTGGTTTGGGATTTGGCCGTCCACTCTGCTTTCACTCTCCTACCCACAATGGCCCTTAATGGTATAGCTCACAGCTTCATTGAAGTACACAATATCTCTTGTTTAGTCTTTCGGTCGTGTCTGACTATCTGTGACCCTCTGTCACTGCTTTCTAATAAGGTTTGTATGCTGGTTATTCTGGAGTGGGTTTGTATTCTGGTGATAATTGAGGGGATTGTCAGTTCCTTCTCCAGTGGTTTGGGATTTGGCCGTCCATTCTGCTTTCACTCTCCCACCCACAATGGCCCTTTATGGTATAGCTCACAGCTTCATTAAAGTACACACTATCTCTTATTTGGTCTTTCGGTCATGTCTGACTGTCTGTGACCCTCTGTCACTGCTTTCTTACAAGGTTTGTATGCTGGTGATACTGGAGTGGATTGTCGGTTCCTTCTCCAGTGGTTTAGGATTTGGCCGTCCACTCTGCTTTCACTCTCCCACCAACAATGGCCCTTAATGGTATAGCTCACAGCTTCATTGAAGTACACAATATCTCTTGTTTGGTCTTTCGGTCGTGTCTGACTGTCTGTGACCCTCTGTCACTGCTTTCTTACAAGGTTTGTATGCTGGTGATACTGGAGTGGATTGTCAGTTCCTTCTCCAGTGGTTTGGGATTTGGCCATCCACTCTGCTTTCACTCTCCCACCCACAATGGCCCTTAATGGTATAGCTCACAGCTTCATTGAAGTACACAATATCTCTTGTTTGGTCTTTCGGTCGTGTCTGACTGTCTGTGACCCTCTGTCACTGCTTTCTTACAAGGTTTGTATGCTGGTGATACTTGAGTGGATTGTCAGTTCCTTCTCCAGTGGTTTGGGATTAGACAGTCCATTTTGCTTTCACTCTCCCACCCACAATGGCCCTTAATGGTATAGCTCACAGCTTCATTGAAGTACACAATATCTCTTGTTTGATCTTTCGGTCGTGTCTGACTGTCTGTGACCCCCTGTCATTGCTTTCTTACAAGGTATGTATGCTGGTGATACTGGTGTGGATTGTCAGTTCCTTCTCCAGTGGTTTGGGATTTGGCCGTCCACTCTGCTTTCACTCTCCCACCCACAATGGCCCTTAATGGTATAACTCACAGCATTTATTGAAGTACACAATATCTCTTGTTTAGTCTTTCGGTCGTGTCTGACTGTCTGTGACCCTCTGTCACTGCTTTCTAACAAGGTTTGTATGCTGGTGATTCTGGAGAGGGTTTGTATTCTGGTGATACTTGAGTGGATTGTAAGTTCCTTCTCTAGTGGATTGGGATTTGGCCGTCCATTCTGCTTTCACTCTCTCACCCACAATGGCCCTTAATGGTATATCTCACAGCTTCATTGAAGTACACACTATCTCTTGTTTGGTCTTTCGGTCGTGTCTGACTGTCTGTGACCCTCTGTCACTGCTTTCTTACAAGGTATGTATGCTGGTGATACTGGAGTTGATTGTCAGTTCCTTCTCCAGTGGTTTGGGATTAGGCCGTCCACTCTGCTTTCACTCTCCCACCCACAATGGCCCTTAATGGTATAGCTCACAGCTTCATTGAAGTACACAATATCTCTTGTTTGGTCTTTCGGTCGTGTCTGACTGTCTGTGACCCCCTGTCATTGCTTTCTTACAAGGTTTGTATGCTGGTGATACTAGAGTGGATTGTCAGTTCCTTCTCCAGTGGTTTAGGATTTGGCCGTCCATTCTGCTTTCACTCTCCCCCCACAATGGCCCTTAATGGTATAGCTCACAGCTTCATTGAAGTACACAATATCTCTTGTTTAGTCTTTCGGTCGTGTCTGACTGTCTGTGACCCTCTGTCACTGCTTTCTAACAAGGTTTGAATGCTGGTGATACTGGAGTGGATTGTCAGTTCCTTCTCCAGTGGTTTGGGATTTGGCCGTCTACTCTGCTTTCACTCTCCCACCCACAATGGCCCTTAATGGTATAGCTCACAGGCCCTCAGGGGAATGTTCCTACTCCACAGTATCGCTAATTTGACTTGGCCTGTGCATTAACCCTTTATTATGCCTAGATTTTATATCTGTTAGATGTATTATATGATATCTAATGCTATTAGGACTATTTTTCCTCTTAGTATGTATGGATCTATTGCAGGTTAACTAGGGCTCATTAGTTTACAGCTATAGTAATGTGACACTAATGTGATTCATGTGGATATCCCATAAAAAACACACTGACATGGTGAGAACAGTATAACACAATGCAAGGGATGAACACATAAACCAGGTAATGTTCCTTAGCAGGATGCATTATGGGTGCTGCCCATTCGGGGTCTGCCAGGTTATAGGTCATTTCCTAGTAATTCAAACCAATTTCCATAATGTTCTCATTCATGATTTTGGCTGCATGTAGATTTTATTCTCGTTTGAGCTGTTATATGTCTTAGAAGGAACGACTTTCTGGGTGCTTCTCTGACAAACGTGTGAAGAAAAACAAATACAGAAGGCAATGCAAATATTAATCTTCTTCCTCTTGGTATTTCCCTATTCCGTGCACCTGTTAACTCTTGAAATTTCAAGCTTCAGGGAAGGCAATTGCTATGAACTAAGATGGAGCAATACTGAATAATACTGAATAATAATAATAATAATAACAATAATAATAATAATACTGAATAATAATAATAATACTGGATAATAATAATAATAATACTGGATAATAATAATAATAATACTGGATAATAATAATAATAATAACAATAATAATAATAATACTGGATAATAATAATAATACTGGATAATAATAATACTGGATAATAATAATAATACTGGATAATAATAATAATAATACTGAATCATAGCTATTGGAGTTTTGAAAGGAATATTTTATGAGCTTTTTTATGGCTACCACAAAAAACGATCCATTAAAAGTAACTTAATCACTCCTATTAGTTCGTTAGCTCTAACAGGCTCTCTCAGCCGGCCAAAAGTATAGAAGACTCCAAGTCTGAATATCAGGAGTCTCTATAATAATAATACAAAATAATGCAGGGTTTTATAACCCATCCACCTATAACCAACTAAATTATATGACCCAAGTTTATTTTTAGGTGCCATTGGGTTTCTAGAACATCCAAGCCAGGCTACATTTTGCAAAAACACATCTGAAGTCTCCCAAAAGCATGTGGGAAAAGGTGTTATGGTCTGATGGAACCAAGGCTGAACTTTTTGGCCATAATTCCAAAAGATATGTTTGGCGCAAAACAACACTGCGCATCACCAAAAGATCACCATACCCACAGTGACGCATGGTGGTGGCAGCATCATGATTTGGGGCTGTTTTTCGTCAGCTGGAACTGGGGCCTTAGATAGAGGGAATTATGAACAGTTCCAAATACCAGTCAATATTGGCACAAAACCTTCAGGCTTCTGCTAGAAAGCTGAACATGAAGAGGAACTTCATCTTTCAGCATGACAACGACCCAAAGCATACATCCAAATCAACAAAGGAATGGCTTCACCAGAAGAAGATTAAAGTTTTGGAATAGCCCAGCCAGAGCGCAGACCTGAATCCGATTGAAAATCTGTGGGGTGATCCGAAGAGGGCTGTGCCCAGGAGATGCCCCCGCAATCTGACAGATTTGGAGTGTTTTTGCAAAGAAGAGCGGGCAAATCTTGCCAAGTCAAAATGTGCCATGCTGATAGACTCATACCCAAAAGATTGAGTGCTGTAATAAAATCACAAGGTGCTTCAACAAAGTATTAGTTTAAGGGTGTGCAGACTTATGCAAGCATATTATTTTATTTTTATATTTTGTTCCTCCTTCTACCTAAAAGATTTCAGTTTGTTTTTCAATTGAGTTGTACAGTTTATAGGTCACATTAAAGGTGGAAAAAGTTCTGAAATGATTTATCTTTGTCTCATTTTTTTACAGCACAGAAACCTAATTTTAACAGTTGGGTGTAGACTTTTTATATCCACTGTATATATATATATATATATATGAAGAAGAGTTTTATGAAAGTACGTAGTGGAGAAGTGGCATTTTGTTGTATATTTTGCTATGTTTGGTTTGGCGGGAGGTGAGTTGTCCGGCCCACTGGCCTAAGTGGGCGTGGCCCTACCTCACAGGGCGTGCTTAATATAAGCATTGGGGCTTTGGTCAGGGCCCAAGGCGTGAGGTGACTGTCCGTGGCCGGGCTCCTCCCCCTTGAAAGTATTACGGAATTGATATACAGAAAGTTATGTTTACATTATATAATTGTTGATTAATTAATGCTGTGGCCCGTGCTTCTCCCATTCAGTCGTCGTGTCCATTATTTCCATCAAAGCCTAAATGGATTATGCCTGGGTCATGTTTTTTGTCTGTAAAGACATATGCTGTTAATGAGTACAAAGCTGTTGGCCAGACTTTAATCAATCAATGATAAACCGACATAACATCCAGAGAATTGCTTTTAATATACAGGAATCAATGCTATGCTATTATTTTTTGCAATGCCCCACCTCCATCGCTGACGCGCTGCTCTGTGTTTCTTGCAACCACTCTCCTAATAACTCTGTGGCCATTCATTTTGGTCTGGATGTTACAGCGTACACATACTGCTTGTAAGTACAGCTTTAAAAAAAAAAAAAGACTATATACTAAAATATTCTTACAGCTTTTAAGTAATTTTTTTTTTATCCTTTTGTTAACTCTGTTTTAGCATTTATTCTTTTTACATTTATTCACACGTTTTAACATTGTCTCTTTTTTCTAAACTGTATTACAGTTGAATATTTTTTCTATACCTTTTATTTATTTTTCATTTTTGCCATAAATACCATACATATAGCACAAAAAGCGTGTGATACCATACATTTTTCACAATTACAATACTTTTTCTTTTAAATAAAAAATGTTACTAGCTATTTTTTTATTTTATTTTTTTTAAATAAAAAAATGTTATTAATCACGCATAATGTGTTTATCTTCTGTTTTCTATAACCGGTCTACAATACATAACGTAGATCGTGTTTTTAATCTATTAATGAGTTCACAATGCATAATGTGAAACCTTTATTAAACATTTCTATAGTTAGGCTACAGCAAATATTTTATTAAACATTTCTATAAATGATTTCAACCCTATAAATATGGGGGTTCAGGACTATGGGGGTGCTTTGGGTGGGGGTGAGTGAACGAGCAGTAGGCAGAGTCACAATATGCCGCAAGAGGCGTGGTTAGGGTGGAGTGGGTGGGGCGTGTCCACGAAAGGGGCGGGCCACCTGTCAAAATTAATTGCTCCCGAATCATACATAGGTATTCTACTAACACTTTGGTATCCAAGATTTTAGTTTGGAAGAAGCTTTTGATTCTTATCTGTGCTCAAATCTATGGTTTACTAAATATAAATTCACATTTCTAAAGAATTTGTCAGAAATGGTCAGATTGAGGTTATGTCTCTGCATAAAAAAATAGTTTAATCAAAAGAAAAAAAGTATCAGCAAGAAAAATAGGATTTGCTTTATTCTTCTCAAGTGCAGTGAAACAATATATATATATACTGCCACTTGCCCGTCAAAAATGACAGCATGATATTTGCAAGCCTCGCCATGCACAGCTTCTCTCTCTCCCCCCTTCCTTCTGTGTCCTCTCTCTCCTTCTTCTTTCTTTCTCTCTCCTCTTCCCTTGGCACCCAATGTGGGCCTCCCGCCACAAATGACTGGATAATATTTGACTCCCCCCACCCGTGTCTCTTCCCCCCTCCCTCCCCTGTGTCTCTTTGCCCACCTATCCCTTCCCTGTGTCTCTTCCCCCTCCCTCCCATGTGTCCCTTTGCCCGCCTTTTCCTTCCCTATGTCTCTTTGCCCGCCTTTCCATTCCCTATGTCTCTTTGCCCCCTCCCCTCTCATGAGTCTTTTCCTCCACCGCTCCATCTCCTGTGTCTCTTCCCACCCCCACTCTCACCCCTGTGTCTCTTTCCCCACACTCCGCTCTGTCTCTTTCACGCTTCTCCCTCCCGTGTCTCTTTCCCCCCCTCACCCTCCACGTGTCTTCCCCCCTTCCCTCCCCTGTGTCTCTTTCCCCCCTCTCTCTCCCTGTTTCTTTGCCCCCCTCTCCCTTCGGTGCCCATTGCAGGCCTTGCAATGTACACGCTCAAACCGGAAACTTTCCGGGACTCTCTCCTCCTTCCCCCTCTCCCTTCTGCTGCCATTATGGGCCTCACAATGAGCACATTTGGCTCTCATTGTGGGCCACTCCCCCCTATAGCTTGTTGGCCACCATCCCCCTCCCCTGTGTCTTCCCCCCTTGTGTCTCTTCCCTCCCTCTCCCTCCCATGTGTCTCTTGCCCAACTCTCCCTCCCCAGTGTCTCTTCACCCACTCTCCCCACCTTGTGTCTCTTCCCTCCCTCTCCCTCCCCTGTGTCACTTCTCCCCCTCTCTTCCATGTGTCTCTTTGCCCCGCTCTCCCTCCCCTGTGTCTCTTTCCCCCGTCTCTTGACCCTGTGTCTCTTTCCCCCACTCCCTCCCCTGTGTCTCTTTCCCCCCATCTCCCGTGTCTCTTTGACACTGCCCCTGCGACGAAGGCTCTTATTGCGGGCCTCCCCCTCTGCCATGCTTCACCTCTCATTGCTGCCTCGGCATGTGCTATGTGCATAAGCAAACCCACAACTTTATGGGACTCTCCCTCTTCCTCCCCCCCTCCCTTCAAGGCTCATTGCGGGCCTCGGGATGCGCGATGCTCATATGAAAACCCGCAACTTTGTGGGACTCTCCTTCTTCCTTCCCCCCCCCTTCACCTCTCATTGCTGGCCTTGGGATGTGCTATGCGCATGTGCAAACCCACAACTTTGCGAGTGTTACATACAAACTCACAATTACCACAACTATATATGTTACTTGGAAATGTGGGACGATCCCGCTCCCACAACCCTATTCAAACCCATAAAGGGAGAGGGACCTCACCAAAGTACATATATAGTGTTACAGGCTAAACATTTTATTTAGTGACAAGCTTCCGAGAGGTATAAGTATAACTGGCTTAGATGTTATCATTGCATTACCTTTGCATTAATATATAAAAAAAAAGTTGAAGTTGAAGTTGAGGATGGGCGGTTGAGGATGGGGGATTGAGGTTGAGGAGGGGGTTCAGGATGAGGAGGGGGGTTGAGGTAGAGGAGGGAGGTTGAGGATAAGGAGAGAGATTGATGAGGGGGTTGAGGATGAGGAGGGGGGTTGAGGTTGAGGAGGGAGGTTGAGGAGGGGGTTGAGGATGAGGAGGGGGTTGAGGAGGGGGTTGAGGATGAGGAGGGGGGCTGAGGATGAGGAGGGGGCCTGAGGATGAGGAGGGGGGCTGAGGATGAGGAAGGAGGTTGAGGATGAGGAGGGAGTTGAGGATGAGGAGGGAGGTTGAGGAGGGATGTTGAGGTTGAGGAGGGAGGTTGAGGATGAGGAGGGGGGTTGAGGATGGTGGGGTTAATTTGAGGATGGGGTTGAGGATGGGGGTTGAGGTTGAGGATGGGGAGGTTGAGGATGGGGCTTGAGGTTGAGGAGGGAGGTTGAGGAGGGGGTTGAGGATGAGGATGGAGGTTGAGGAATGAGGTTTAGGAGGGGGTTGAGGATGAGGGGGGGTTGAGTTTGAGGGGTTTGAGAAGGGGTTGAGGATGGGGGTTGAGGTTGAGGAGGGAGGTTGAGAAGGGGGTTGAAGATGGGGGGCTTGAGGTTGAGGAGGGAGGTTGAGGATGAGGAGGGGGGTTGAGGAGGGGGGTTGAGGATGGTGGGGTTAATTTGAGGATGGGGTTGAGGATGGGGGTTGAGGTTGAGGATGGGGAGGTTGAGGATGGGGCTTGAGGTTGAGGAGGGAGGTTGAGGAGGGGGTTGAGGATGAGGATGGAGGTTGAGGATGAGGAAGGAGGTTTAGGAGGGGGTTGAGGATGAGGGGGATTGAGGTTGAGGAGGTTGAGAAGGGGTTGAGGATGGGGGTTGAGGTTGAGGAGGGAGGTTGAGAAGGGGGTTGAAGATGGGGGGCTTGAGGTTGAGGAGGGAGGTTGAGGAGCGGGTTGAGGATGAGGAGGGGGGCTGAGGATGAGGAGGGGGCCTGAGGATGAGGAGGGAGGTTGAGGATGAGGAGGGAGGTTGAGGATGAGGAGGGAGGTTGAGGTGGGAGGTTGAGGATGAGGAGGGAAGATGAGGAGGGGGTTGAGGATGGTGGGGTTGAGGTTGAGGATGGGGTTGAGGATGGGGGGTTGAGGATGGGCGGGTTGAGGATGGGGGTCTTGAGGTTTAGGAGGGGGTTGAGGATGAGGAGGGAGGTTGAGGATGAGGAGGGAGGTTGAGGAGGGGGTTGAGGTTGAGGATAGGGGTTGAGGCGGGAGGTTCAGGAGGGGGTTGAGGATGAGGAGGGGGGTTGAGTTTGAGGAGGGGGTTGAGGATGGGGGGTTGAGTAGGAGGGGGTTGAGGATGAGGGGGTTGAGGAGAGAGGTTGAGGATGAGGAGGGATGATAAGGAGGGAGGTTGAGGATGAGGAGTGGGGTTGAGGAGGGAGGTTGAGAATGAGGAGGGGGAAGAGACACAGGGAGGGGAGAGGGGGGAAGAGACACAGGGAAGGGAGGGAGGGGAAGAGACACAGGGAAGGGAGAGGGGGAAAGAGACACAGGGAAGGGAGAGGGGGAAAGAGACACAGGGAAGGGAGAGGGGAGAAGAGACACAGGAGAGAGAGGGGGACACAGAAGGCACAAGAGGGACACAGGGGGCAGCACATTTCCCACCGTCGGCTTATACTCGAGTCACTCATTTTACCCAGTATTTTGTGGTAAAATAGGTGCCTCGGCTTATACTCCAGTATATACGGTATATATATTTTTCATTAATACTAATACAAAATTAACATATAAACTCTCTTTTTCCCCAAATATAAATGGTATGACTTCTCCTGCAATACTTGATATCACCATTCTAACAATCATTTCCCCATTAATATGTGAATTGTAGAAACAAATGTGTCAGATAATAATATACTAGGACAGATGTAGTAACGTGTGAGGTGTTGGAGACGTCTGGAAGGGTTTTGGAGAACCTCTCCATTCCTATGTCATCTTATGGGACATATGTCCTAGTGTTTGGCATCTCCCCAGTATATACCCTGCATTACCTGCAATATTCAGTCTTGCTCATTCACGTCCATGTTTACTACTGTGGCAGCTCTTATTATCTCTTCCCGTATCATTGATATTTATTAGCAAAACTGTTTCTCTTTCTGGGTAGGAAAAAATATAAATATCATGTTATTAAAACATCACTTATAAAAAGCTATTAAAAGTAAAAAATTGGTAAAATATGGATCAGTAAAGTCAGGAAATAATTTATTATCTGATATGGAAACCTTTGTATAAATTCATCTTGAATGTTATAAAAAAACTGTTGAAGGAATATGTAAGTGAGCTGGATTATGAATGCATCTGATAGAAGAGGATTAGTAGTGTATGAAAACACTATGTTATCCCAAAATAAACCTTAATTAGCTTACCTTGAAGTTAGCAAAATGTCCTATGTTTTTTGGCATTTGCATTTGATGGTGTACGCCCCTAGAAAATCCCACCAGAATTAGCCTATTATTCAATTTCAGAATCAGGCTGATACATTGTATTCACCTCAGTGGCCTCTGGCATGTGCTCAGTACAAGAACTGCAACAGTTACTTCCTGTGCTCTGTACCAGAAAGGTCAAAATATGTACCCTGATGTATTTCCTGTGTGTACCCGGCTTATGTAAGTGTCCTGTGGGTGTGAACAGCTGGATAAATATTTTTATTGATCAGAGCTGCAAATGGGAACATTGCTTTTTTATTTTATTAAACTAAAGTTGCTATCTTAACGGTTAAATGCCACGTTGTACTTGTATTCCAATAAATCAGAACGTCAAGAAATCAACACAAACTGTTCACTAGAAGTTTTGATCATGAGGCCAAAGAGCAAAATACTTTGTCCATATCATGACAAGACAGGATTCCCTAGAGAAGACTCTGATGGTGGGAAAGATTGAAGGCACACAAAGAAGGGGACGCAGAGGTGGAGGTGGATACATGAGGTCACTGAGGCAATGAACATGAACTTGATGGAGTTCAGAGGGGCAGTGACTGAGAGATGTCAGGCATGACTGAATGACTAAACAACAACTACTTGCATTTAAGTAAAAATCTCAATTTTGCCTAATTTGAATTTATATCTTTAAATAAAAGTGTCAGTTTTGCTATTCTGCACTTCAATGAAACAGGGTAACATTTCCCACAATGCTGTGTGTAATTATTTTTTATTTACTTAAAATACCAGGGTACAGTACGACATTATGAGCAGTCATATCAAAGTATAAAACATTCCAGGCACCAAATGGTTAAGATTTCCAAGTATTCTTCTATAGCTCTTGAAACATATAAAACAAGTGTCACTATCTCCAGGCCTAGATCTGCTTTTAAAGGGACGTGAAGTCCAGCTTTATTTATTGACTTATTTAGTAGTGTAGGTTTAAACACGTCAAAGTATTTGTTTGCATGTAGAATAATTACTGTAAGTTTTAAAAACTCTTTTAGAAACAAAGAATTCAGGACCGTCTATTTTGTAGCTTTACCAACTTCAGCCACTAGAGGGAGCAAATTGTGACTCACATGGTGCACGCCCCTAAATACAATGTCTCAGAAGGAGGGTCCAATTATGTATGCGTGTACTTATTTATTTATGTATTTATTTTGCTTTGTAAAACATTTTATAGAAACCATTATTGTAGAAACTATAGTTGTCCATTAAGTAAAAGCTTTAAGGTCTATTTAGGGAATGAATGTGTGGAATGAATGAAAGAAAAGAGGGACCACAAGGAGGAGAGAGATAGAGGGGATTAATCTGTAGGGAGATGATACTATGAGCCACATTCAATTCCAAGCCCGCAACTCGATCGCAGACGGCCGAATGTCTACGGGTATGTTGCGAGCTCCCGTTCCTCTCTGATTGAGATGTCATTCAATTGCTTAAGCCCGCAAGTTACTGTCCCAAAGCCGACTCCATAAACCGTGCACTAGTTCGTAGCAGTTCAGGGCGGAATTATGATAAATTAAGCAAGCCCGTAACCTCACATTTCGAATCAGCCAACAGAAAATGAGACTGTCATTATTACGGCAGTAAAACATGGAGGTTAGATGTCAATCAATTAGGTTTTGGGGTCTGATATGCGATCAGACTCGCAAACCTGCAAAATAAAGAATTATGAAAATCATAAAATCATGATTTAACCCTGAAATGAAACATAAAAAACAATCTTATATACTGACGATTTGCGGGCTTGAGACTGTTGTGCAACTAATTCTAATGTCTATCATCTCTTTCCCGTTATTTACCGTGCAGTAGTGATTTGTTATTTGCATTTACAGTGCTAGGATCAGGTGTTTATCCCCCTTGCAGGTCCTCTCTGGCACTCGTGGGATTTTCTCCTTCTTTTGCCATTTACGGGGGTGAAAACATTTGCGGGCTTGGGGAATTGGAGCAATTGAATAGTGATTTGCGATTTTAGCTTTGCGAAAGTGACAGATCAAAGGCTCCTGGAAGCTGTAAGTTACGGGTTTAACCATCACAATATTTTTAAGGCCGTAACTCGTAATCTGTTTGGAGCCCGCAAAAAGACGCCAATTGAATAGCAAATTAACTTGCTACCTCACTTACGGGCTACCGGATCTCACGGAACCTCAATTGAATGGGGCTCAATGTTACTAAAACCAAAATGTTTACAGGTAGACCTCAGGGTACAGGGGGGATCTTTTCCTGAAGGAACAGTAAAAATGTAACTCTTTTTTTGTCTTTTTATAACATTTTGCAAACTACCTGTTCTTAATCTGCATCATAAATTATAAGGCGCAGCTTACATTTATTTGTGGCTGCTACACCACCTAGTGGCCACGTTTATAAACTGCGGCTCTACTTCTATTAAACTTTTTTCCTGCTACTAGTGACAATTGATTGGAAATCCAGGAGCACAATTAAATAAAAAAGGAAGAAAAAAAAGAGAGAAAAAAGGAAAAATAATAATATATGATCTATATCTATGATATCCTAGGAGCTTAACACCACTTATGTCTGAAAAAGATAAATAACTTTAATACATATCAAGAGACAAACTATCCTCTGGAATTCTGCATTCAGCTGGACAAATCTTTTCTTTTCTCCACTACCTCTCACTTTCCTTCTTTCCTGGGCTACTTTCAAACCCTCATCAGACAGCAAGTTTGACTTCTTTCTTTTCTTTCTTTTGGGGATATTCTTTGTTGCTGTTTCCTGGATTATGTTGCAAACTTCAGTCCAAAGTCCTTCAGGCATTCTGTCTTCCATGGCTAGTACCTTAAATCTTCTTTAACGCCACTGCATATTCACAAGGGATAATATTTATTTTGCATCTACTTGGTCTTCATCTTCCACTGCCATATGGTTATGTCTCTGGCTGTGACTGTCCATAAAAAGTTATTAGCAACATTACTGGAGTGGGTTGCAGTTTCCTTCTCCAGTGGACCGTGATTTGTCTGACCTCTCTGCATACATACTGTATAACATCAATATCACATGTTACAAACTGCCTGAGCCTCACCCTCATCATAAATGTGAGCTTAAATTAATTTGTGTCTGCAGTACCATCTAGTGGCCACATCAATAAACTGCAACTCTCTTTCATTGTTATTCTTAGCTTTCCTAGAGTAGCTGACAAGGAATGATAATTGAAGGGAAAAAAGAGGAAAGAGGAGAAATACATAGGAATAATAGGATAATTATAATCCAAGAATAACACAGTTCAAATATATGCAAAATAGTGCACTATAAAATATAGTGAACTATTTATTATATATTAAATATCTATAGCTATAATAGTCAATCCTCATATATCAGAATAAACTGATACTCCTGAGGAAGTCAGGATATACTGATAATCATTGGATATGATAAAAAGTGATATGTAAAAACACTATTCGAAAAACATATAAAAACAGGACAGAGATCCTAAATGACCTGGAGGCCCAATACATATATATACATGCTATCAAAGACACCTTGGGCAAAAAACAAAAGATACCAAAAGCTGCAGATAACATATAACAGTATTAATGTATTGGCAATGAATTACCACACTCAATATACTTGCTGTTCAATTGCCAAGCTTTGTAGGCATCAACACAATGTGTCCCATAATCATGCTGTGTTACATGTGTCCACCAGTGGTCTCTGTCCCCTGTAGTAAGAGATATAGTTGCCAACGGGCCGTTTTGTCCACCCTCGTGGACTTTCCCTAAGGCTGTGTAGTGTGCTGGCCTCTCTGGCTTATAAAGCCAGTTTACTTCCGGATTACGCCATACGCATTGCGTAATTGCGTCTTAGACGCGATGACGTCACTTTGTCAACGTGTCCGCGTCATTAAGCTATTCTAAAATAATGCAACTTTATTGAACTGGTAGATATCTTAACAGTATTTAAAGAGTTGCTAACTTTATTACATCGCAATCAAGCTCTTAGATTTTGTTATATTAATTATTAGTTATAAAATACTAACAACCTTATTAAATTGAGATTCGGCCAATTGAATAGGGCTCTATATAAGCACATAGCGTTTTTTTTTACAGAAGTTTTTAGTTAGTGAAGACCTTGATTTTGGATAGAAGTTCATTAACTAAAAACTTCTGTAAAAAAAATATGCTATGTGCTTATATAGAGCCCTATTCAATTGGCCGAATCGCAATTTAAGAAGGCTGTAGATATTGAATATTTAATATTAATGTTAAAGAAAAGGCTTTATAAATATCCTGAGCCTGCTATTTTATGGATATTATAGTAGTGATCACTAGTATTAACTGTGTGGTATCTTAATAAATAATTAAACATGTAGAAGAAGTGCTTCTACCATGACTAAATTATAAAAAAATGTGATTACGGTAATTAAACCTAAGGTGCTAAATAGGTGCTTCATAGTAATAATGTTTTATATTTCATTGTTATGTTGAAATTAAATTATATTAAATTGTTGATAATGATCTTATGTTTCTGTGGCTGATATAAAGAATACTCGTGTCATCTAATGTTATATATAAACATAAAAATCAATATGCATATAAATTGTGTTTTTTTAGTGCAATACTTAAACTAAAATTATTAAAAGTCACTAGGTGATTCTATTTAGATCTGTTATTTGTATATATGATTGAAAATAATGACGTGATAAAAAATATATAGTGTATCCTATGGGATAATCTATCTAAAATCAAGTGATAATGTTTCATAAAATATATTTCTACTATTTCTCTAAAACTTTATATGAATTAATAAGTAGTTGTTCTTACAGGCTTTCAGGAAGTGTTAAAATGTTTATCCGGGATAATGTCGATTTAAAGAAAGGCTGTATAAGAGTATCCATCATTCAGCCCTTTGGGATATTTACTACCAAGCGTGAACATCCATTTACTTTCAGCTTGAAGAAGTCTCTTGTCTATATCGCCCCCTTTCTGGTTTATATTTTTTCCTACCCAGAAAGAGAAACAGTTTTGCTAATAAATATCAATGATACGGGAAGAGATAATTCTATCAGAGCTGCCACAGTAGTAAACATGGATGTGAATGAGCATGACCCAAGCATGATCCATTTAGGCTTATCTAAAATGATTGACACCACACCGATTTTTTGGGAGAAAACACGGGCCACAGCTTTATTATAATTTAACCATTTAACATAACTTAAAACCTGTATATATTATACATATTAACTTATTAACATAAAGGGGTAGGAGCCCGGCCACGAACAGTGACCTCACGCCTTGGGCCTTGTCCAAAGCCCCAATGCTTATCTTAAGCACGCCCTGTGAGGTAGGGCCACGCCCACTTAGGCCAGTGGGCCGGGCAACTCACCTCCCGCCACAGAGCACGCGAGGTTCGCCTCCCGAGACTGCGATCCCCCACTGCTGTCAATCAAAGCAAAAAGGCCGGTACTACGCTCTCCCTGAACTCCAACATCAATAACTCCAGCCCTATTTACGTAAGGTGTACTTTTTCTTTGCCGAAAAAATCATCGGCACCGGCCGGCACAAGATGCCCGCTTGCCCCTACCAGAAAAGTTTGGAGGAGATCGCAAAAGATTTAGGGGTTTCCTAAATCAATGCCGTTTGCACTTCATGATGTTACCTCACCGATTTTCATCTGAAAGAGAGAAGGTGGGATTTATTTTCTCCCTATTCAAAGATGAAGCCCCGGCTTGGGGCTCCCCTCTTCTGGAACAGGACAGTCCAGTCTTGGGTAATCTAAATGACTTTCTTGAGGCCATGTGCCAAGTTTTTGATGACCCCAATCGATGTGCTACAGCAGAAGCCACTCTCCTTCATTTGCATCAAGGGAGGCGCTCCGTGGCTGAATATGCTGCTGAATTCAGACAGTGGGTTGCTGATACTACCTGAGGTTCCACTTCAGAAAAGGTCTCTCAGAAGCTATAAAAGATGAGCTAGCTCGTGTTGATCTTCCTGCTGACTTTGATGCATTCGTGCGTTTGGCTATCCGTATCGATCGGAGACTTTCTGAAAGAAGATTGGAAAGACAGGGCTCTTTTAGACCAAGTGCTACTCCTATTTCCTACTCAAGAATTTCTACTCCTACAAACACCTACAGACTCTGAGCCAGAGGCTATGCAGGTAAATCTAATAAGAGGGCCATTATCCAATGAAGAAAAACAGTGGCGACGCACTCACAATTTATGCCTGTATTGTGGTAGTTCAGGGCACTATGCCATCAATTGCCCTAGCAAATCCAAAAGAACAATAGCTATGGCGGCTGAGGGTGCACAGATTCGACACCAATCCCACATTTCAGATCAACTGGATTCTGTCACACAACCCTTGTTTTCTCTGGCTCATGGTGAAGAGGGTATGTTGACTCAACACCCTCATTTTGTGGTGCCTATCACGTTGCAATGTGGTGATCGTAAAATTTCGACTACAGCTATGATAGATTCTGGAACAGGCGGAAACTTTATGGACATTAAATTTGCAGCAGGAAATAGAATTCAGTCTATCCCTAATTCTTCACCTGTGTTAATGGAGACAGTGGACGGTTCTCCACTTACGTCGGGCCCGGTTACACATGAGACTGTGCCCTTAAAGTTGACTCTGGAAGTGAATCACCATGAGGCTATATCTTTCCACCTAATTTCCTCAACACAGTTTCCAGTGATTTTGGGGGTACCTTGGCTTGCGCTGCATAACACACAGATTGATTGGAAGATCAGAACTTTGTCCTTTCCTTCAGAACACTGCTTAATGAATTGTCAACCCACTAAGGTAACACCTGTTGCCACAACAATTAATGAAATGGTTGCTACAAACTTGACTAAGCTTCCTCTACAATATCAGGATTTTGCAGATGTCTGTGATAAGAAGAATGCTGATCAGCTTCCACCCCACAGGCCTTATGATTGCCCAATAGAGCTGTTGCCTGGGGCTGCTATCCCATTTGGCCGTATATATTCCCTTTCTGAGCCTGAATTGAAAGCTCTTCATGAATACCTACAAGAAAATCTTGCCAAAGGCTTTATTCGACCATCTACTCCTCCAGCAGGAGCTCCTATATTCTTTGTAGAGAAGAAAGATGGCAGTCTGCGGCCATGCTTTGATTACAGGGACATTAATAACATCACTGTTAAAAACCGCTACCCCTTGCCTCTCATTCCTGAACTTTTGGAGAGACTTCGCTCAGCTAAAATATTTACGAAGCTTGATCTTCAGGGGGCATATAATCTGGTTCGCATAAGACCAATTGATGAATGGAAAACGGCTTTCAGAACCAGGTACGGGCATTACGAATATCTAGTAATGCCATTTGGGCTGTGTAATGCCCCTGCAACTTTCCAGAATTTTATCAATGATGTACTACGAGATCTCCTGGATCAGTTTGTTGTGGCATATTTGGATGATATCCTAATATTTTCTGACAATCTTGAAAACCACAGAAAACAGGTCCGTATAGTTCCGGAGCGCCTTCGTACCACCACCTATACATTAAACTGGAAAAATGTGAGTTTGAACAAACAGAAATTCAATTCCTGGGGTATGTAATAACTCCTAAAGGTTTAAGTATGGACGCAAGTAAAATTAAAGCTGTGCTTGACTGGCCCATCCCCAAGAATGAAAAAGATATTCAGAGATTTGTGGGGTTTGCCAATTTTTACAGGCGTTTCATTAAGAATTTCTCTGCCGTCATTACACGAATCACTGAACTTAAACGTAAAGGGACCCCTTTTCAGTGGTCCGATAAGGCGGATACCGCATTCTCCCGATTAAAGACTCTGTTTACATCTGCCCCCGTCCTGGTACATCCTCAGCCGGAATTACCATTTATTGTGGAAGTTGATGCTTCTGATTCAGCTGTTGGTGCGATACTGTCTCAAAGGACTGGACCTAAGATGCTGTTACATCCGTGTGCCTTCTATTCCCGCCAGATGGTGCCAGCAGAAAGAAACTATGACATAGGGAATAAAGAACTATTGGCTATAAAAGCTGCCTTCACCGAATGGAGACATCTCTTGGAGGGAGCTACCCATCCAATTACTGTCCTCACAGATCACAAAAATCTGGAATGTATTGGATCAGCTAAGAGACTGTCAGCCAGACAAGCACGCTGGTCCCTATTCTTCTCGAGGTTTAATTTTTTGGTTACATACCGTCCTGGCTCCAAGAATGGTAAGGCGGATGCCTTGTCTAGAATAGCTGACCCCATCCATACTACCGTAACCAAGTCCACCATCTTGCCGGAGGATATATTTATAGGAGTTACATTTCCTTCTGATCTGATGTCTCGCATTAAAAAGGGCTACGCTGAAGATCCAGTTCTTCGTAATCCTCCTCGTGATCTCCATATGACGATGCTTAATGGGTTTTGGATTTTTCAACAACGTCTGTTTGCTCCGGAGTCAGTGCGCCTGGACCTTTTACGTCTCTACCATGACTCAAAACCAGCAGGTCATCCAGGAATCCGAAAGACACAAGAGTTACTTGC
The DNA here is from genome assembly GCA_027410445.1 of Discoglossus pictus. Classification (NCBI taxonomy): domain Eukaryota; kingdom Metazoa; phylum Chordata; class Amphibia; order Anura; family Alytidae; genus Discoglossus; species Discoglossus pictus. The sequence continues at coordinate 140,123 of JAPZIH010000834.1, read as the reverse complement.
CCGATCCTTTTGGTGGCCTGAAGTATTATGAGGATGTTAAGAAGTATGTGTCCTCTTGTGATGCATGTGCCAGACATAAGACTCCTCGCTCATCCCCTGTTGGCTTGCTCCAGCCTCTTCCGATTCCTCATCGTCCCTGGGAATCTATATCCATGGACTTTATTGTGGAACTACCTCCCTCTAAGGAACACACTACCATTCTTGTTGTTGTGGACAGGTTTACTAAGATGGGTCATTTCATACCAGCTCGTGGTCTCCCTTCAGCTAAACAGACGGCTGACCTGGTTATTCAGGAAATATTTCGCTTGCATGGAGTGCCTGATGAAGTAGTTTACATCTTGTTTTTGGAAACATTTTTGTTCTAATCTAGGTATTAATGTAAATCTGTCGTCAGCTTTTCATCCACAAAGTAATGGACAGACTGAGCGAACCAACCAGATTTTAGAGCAATATTTGTGGTGCTATATTAGTTACCTGTAGGATGACTGCCTGGATTTTCTACCCACGGCGGAGTTTGCCTATAACAATGCTCAACACTGCTCTACTTCTTTGAGCCCATTTTCTGCCAACTATGGTTACCATCCAACCTTTCTAGTGAGTCTCCCAATTACTACTTCCATTCCTGCAGTCTCTGATCGGCTAACCACCTTACGAGATTCCCAAGACCTGTTGAAGGAGACTCTTTCGGAGGCTCAGGAATGTTACAAGAGAGCTGCTGATAGGCATAGAACGGAGGCCCCAGTTTATCATGTTGGTGACAAGGTTTGGCTGTCAACAAGGAATCTTAAGCTTAGGGTTCCTTCTCATAAATTGGGTTAGAGGTTCATTGGACCTTTTGAGATCACCGCTCAGATCAATGCTGTCACTTTTCGTTTGCAACTTCCAGATTCCATGAGAATACATCCAGTGTTTCACTTGCACTGCTGAAACCTTTCCATGACAACACTTTCCCTGGCCGAGCCCTGCCTGCCCCACCTCCAGTCCTCGGGGATGGTAAGAATGAATACGAGGTGGAGAAAATTCTGGACTCCAGGATCTTCCGCAACAAGCTTCAGTATCTGGTTCATTGGAAAGACGATGGTGAGGAGGATAGTTCGTGGGAACCAGTGGACAATATTCACGCTCCTGATCTTCTTCTGTCTTTTCATGTACTATAGAGGTGGGGGATAATGTTAGGAATTGACTCTGCTGGGTGTTGAACCCTGGACCCCAGGCTGCTGAACCTCTTCCCTACCACTGCGCCAACCTGCCTTTGTGAATTTCCTTGAGATCTGATAAACCTTGACTCTGCTAGCAATAGTATCAGTGTCTAGTCTCTTCAGCTGTGTCTGGTCAGGTGTCTGGTCCTTGGCCTATATAAGGCACTTCCTGTCTATGTACCTTGCCAGATTATTGTGGTTCCTGTTCCCTTCAATAAAGCTTGTTCCTGTTTCACCTACAAGTTGCTGAATTGGATCATTGCTGACCTAGGCTGCTGGTCTCCAAAACCTTGTGATTCCTATATCATTACACTCTGTCTGTGTCCCTCCTGTCTCTCTCTGTCTGTGTCCCTCCTGTCTCTCTATCCGTGTCCCTCCTGTCTCTCTATCCGTGTCCCTCCTGTCTCTCTCTGTCTGTGGCCCTCCTGTCTCTCTCTGTCCGTGTCCGTCCTGTCTCTCTCTGTCCGTGTCCGTCCTGTCTCTCTCTGTCTGTGGCCCTCCTGTCTCTCTCTGGCTGTGGCCCTCCTGTCTCTCTCTGTCTGTGGCCCTCCTGTCTCTCTCTGTCCCCAGGCTGTCTCTGTCTCACACCTCTGTCCCCATCATGTGTCCCGGTGCCTACCCAGCTCTTTCGGTGTTTATTAATATCAGGTGATGACCATTATATTATTTGTGAAACATCCACTATATCCTGAAATCATAAATTATTATAAAAATGGTGATCATATAAAAGTCCAGATGTATAATTGTATTCTATCATTTTCCATTACAGAAAAACCCTCTAAAAGGAACCGCCAATTCAGGTGAGTTTAATGTTTTCTTGTTTGCTTTGTAATATTGTCTGCTTGTAAACCCAATAATAACAGCAGCCACATGTTTCTTATATATTAAACCTCTTAAACCTTACTTTAGTAGAGGGTGGACGATTTCAGGGTTTACTTATTTATGCTCACGTAAATCTTAAGTAAATGATCCATTTTACAAAACATGAAACACACAATAACACAACAAGAGGCAGAGACACAATACCATAGTGTGGGGCACGGCCATTCCTAGAAGATCTGTACCCCGGGGAGAAACTGAAGATGTGCCCCCCGCTCCTTCCCCTCTCCCTCATGGATAACATTTTATACAACATTGTGCAATCTATAAAATGGACATGTAAGATATTTCTAATCCCCTCCCTCACGTTTGTAATATTAAAACACATTTGTCAGAACACAAGAATGACATATAACAGAGACTAATTCCAGGGTTAGTTGGGCACTTCGGCTGCTCTAGGCCCATCCAAGTATAGGTTCTCTATCCTGGTTCTTCGGCCCCTTACCAATGCAAACATATATCACTAAGAAACACAACACTATTTTGGGCTCCTTCACTCAGAGGTTATAAAGCAAATCATTTATACAACCTTAATACGCATCTTACTACGGAATAAACTATTTTGTTTAATTAAAACTTCCAACTGAGAAGCCAATGAAGTATTTTATAATCTAAGCACCTGCTGTCTTGTATAATATCTAAGGGTTCAAAAAGGAAAAGAGCATAGGATTTCCAACTCAGGGTAGTAATGCAAAACTCACACAAGAGCTCCAAGGCAGGGTAACCAAGCCAACTGATTACCGGACAAGATCCACTAAAGATCACCAGGAATCCAGGGATCACATAGAAGTCAGGACTACTGAACAGGAACCAGGATAGAGAGAGAAATCATGGGATTATATCCGGCATCATGACTCTGGAGATGCAGGCTTATACGGCTTAATGTCCTATTATACCAAACAAGCCTAACACCTGATATTTAGCTGTGGCCCCTTTAAATCCAAGAAACAAGCTTGGGTTGTGAGCTGAGAAGGAGGAACACAAAGGGAAGGTAAACAGTGGGGGTTGGGCATTACTAGAGAGGGGGTCTCTGGGGGGCTCTGACACTAATAATTAGGAGTAATGAGCTAATTATACATAAACAACATGAAATAAACACAATTTACAAAATGGTAGCCTTCATCTGTCAAAAACCTTTATTTAGGTCAGAACATATTACAACAGTAATGGTCCAAACAAATAAGCCTTCCATCGGTGGGGCCAGTTGGTCCTTTCTGTCATATAATGAGAGCACTAAGGGTTAATATTTAATTTTGCTCTGAGAATAGTTTTTATTTAGTTGCCAATTATTGGATTTTTTACAATGTCTTAAAATTATAAAAACGCAGAGAAAGATGTAAGAAATATAGCATGGGCCCGGAAAATCTAAGTTGTTATTCAGAGTAGTAGAGGCGGTCCCCGGGTTACAGACGGAATACGCTCCTGAGAAGGACTTTGGTCTGATTTGTATGTAACTCAGACCCCTGAATAATAATAATAATAATAATAATAATAATAAGTCACAGAAACTATTCTTCTTGTTCTGTTCATTCAAACAAACAGAAGATAAAAACAAACTCATATAAAAATCCTTGGGAGCCGGTTCTTAAGCTCGGGCCGTCTGTATCCTTGTAATTATTTTGTTGCAAATTATAAAAATACATAAAAATGTAACAAAGTATTGAAAGGTATAAGAAGGCAGCAACAGAACAATATTTAAGTCACGTGAAGTAGTTCAATAAAAGATAAACGTGAGAAAGATTATATATACAATATGTAAATGACCAAAAGTAGACTGGACCTTGTTCATATTATTCTTTATTTATAACGCACCAATATTTACCACACAACTAATGATTACAATTGTATATCTTATAACTGTTTGGTATATTTTGTGTGAATAAATGATCTTTGATGAGTATTTATCTCTGATTCCAGCGACACAACTTAAGATTTCCTCAGTGCCCGGAGGCGCGGTGTTGTTTGGATTCCTCTACGTAATCTCCATATTGTACTGACGTACACAGACGTCATCTGTATATCTTATTGTCCATGTACTCTATATATCATCTATGTATCACTTTATATCATCAATGTGTATTCATATATAACAATAATATTGCACCCTCTGATTAGTAACATAAATGGGCCTCCCAATGGGCTGGATTTTACTACAAAACATTATATCGTTGAATGTGAACATTTCATTATAAACTTGTTGGATCTCAACTGAGCTGATGCGGAGACTGTTTGGAAGCTCGGTGCTAGGTTCATTTTGGACAACTTTTAATTTGCAAACTTGCCTTAGATGGTCATTCATTCCCAGACGGAGTTTATTAAATATAACTTGTAAGGCTTCTTTAAATGGACTACATTACTTGTTATGTTTTTATGTCCCCTACTCATAATCTGTTGGAAGAAAGGCTTATACATCAAGGCATGTTGTAATCATTTTGTTTTAGTATAGGCTTTACACAAGTACAGGATCTTGAGGGCATATTGTCAACCAAAATGCTTCCTAGAAGTTTGAAAGTGCACAAAGTGATATCATTTGTTTTACTTTCTGCACAATCACAAACAATCAGTTTGAGCATGTGCAATTCCCTAGGGAGTAAATAGCACTAAGTAGACACTAACACAAAGATAAGATATACAGCTGAGTAGGTGGATAAGAAAGGGTTATGGACACAACAATGTCACGCTTGGTATGGCAAAAGAAGTTTCCCCAATCATAATCCTCATATGTTTGGGCTTAGAAAGGACAAATAGAACAATCCTACCACAGGTTGACCAGTTTCGCGCTAGGACTTCCATCCAAGGCCCGGCACCAACCTGTCTACTTCCCCGGCCAGGTGCCATGCAGTATGTGGTCCAAGCTATCAGCTACCTCTGGTCAGGATCTGGGGAGAGAGATCTAGTGATCAGATGCTTTAGGGAACTGTTGGTTAGGTATAGCGTCTCCCGAGCTGCGCTCCTCCTGGGACGCAGAACCTTTATTGAGTCAGAGAAAGCCGACTTAGGGAAGGCGAGGGGCTCGGGGGGGTATCCAATGCCTAAGATCAACTACTTTCTAATCTAACCACAAGACAAAGGATCAAAGGGGTATAATCTCAAAGTGATTTTGAAGTCCAGGGAGATGCAATTTGGATAATTTTTGTATAATGTAAAAATAAATGTCAAGGTTTGCACTACATGAAATGTTTATTAATATCAGGTGATGACCATTATATTATTTGTGAAACATCCACTATATCCTGAAATCATAAATTCTTATAAAAATGGTGATTATATAAAAGTCCAGATGTATAATTGTATTCTATCATTTTCCATTACAGAAAAACCCTCTAAAAGGAACCGCCAATTCAGGTGAGTTTAATGTTTTCTTGTTTGCTTTGTAATATTGTCTGCTTGTAAACCCAATAATAACAGCAGCCACATGTTTCTTATATATTAAACCTCTTAAACCTTACTTTAGTAGAGGGTGGACGATTTCAGGGTTTACTTATTTATGCTCACGTAAATCTTAAGTAAATGATCCATTTTACAAAACATGAAACACACAATAACACAACAAGAGGCAGAGACACAATACCATAGTGTGGGGCACGGCCATTCCTAGAAGATCTGTATCCCGGGGAGAAAATGAAGATGTGCCCCCCGCTCCTTCCCCTCTCCCTCATGGATAACATTTTATACAACATTGTGCAATCTATAAAATGGACATGTAAGATATTTCTAATCCCCTCCCTCACGTTTGTAATATTAAAACACATTTGTCAGAACACAAGAATGACATATAACAGAGACTAATTCCAGGGTTAGTTGGGCACTTCGGCTGCTCTAGGCCCATCCAAGTATAGGTTCTCTATCCTGGTTCTTCGGCCCCTTACCAATGCAAACATATATCACTAAGAAACACAACACTATTTTGGGCTCCTTCACTCAGAGGTTATAAAGCAAATCATTTATAGAACCTTAATACGCATCTTACTACGGAATAAACTATTTTGTTTAATTAAAACTTCCAACTGAGAAGCCAATGAAGTATTTTATAATCTAAGCACATGCTGTCTTGTATAATATCTAAGGGTTCAAAAAGGAAAAGAGCATAGGATTTCCAACTCAGGGTAGTAATGCAAAACTCACACAAGAGCTCCAAGGCAGGGTAACCAAGCCAACTGATTACCGGACAAGATCCACTAAAGATCACCAGGAATCCAGGGATCACATAGAAGTCAGGACTACTGATCAGGAACCAGGATAGAGAGAGAAATCATGGGATTATATCCGGCATCATGACTCTGGAGATGCAGGCTTATACGGCTTAATGTCCTATTATACCAAACAAGCCTAACACCTGATATTTAGCTGTGGCCCCTTTAAATCCAAGAAACAAGCTTGGGTTGTGAGCCGAGAAGGAGGAACACAAAGGGAAGGTAAACAGTGGGGGTTGGGCATTACTAGAGAGGGGGTCTCTGGGGGGCTCTGACACTAATAATTAGGAGTAATGAGCTAATTATACATAAACAACATGAAATAAACACAATTTACAAAATGGTAGCCTTCATCTGTCAAAAACCTTTATTTAGGTCAGAACATATTACAACAGTAATGGTCCAAACAAATAAGCCTTCCATCGGTGGGGCCAGTTGGTCCTTTCTGTCATATAATGAGAGCACTAAGGGTTAATATTTAATTTTTGCTCTGAGAATAGTTTTTATTTAGTAGCAAATTATTGGAATTTTTACAATGTCTTAAAATTATAAAAACGCAGAGAAAGATGTAAGAAATATAGCATGGGCCCGGAAAATCTAAGTTGTTATTCAGAGTAGTACAGGCGGTCCCCGGGTTACAGACGGAATACGCTCCTGAGAATGACTTTGGTCTGATTTGTATGTAACTCAGACCCCTGAATAATAATAATAATAATAATAATAATAATAATAATAATAAGTCACAGAAACTATTCTTCTTGTTCTGTTCATTCAAACAAACAGAAGATAAAAACAAACTCATATAAAAATCCTTGGGAGCCGGTTCTTAAGCTCGGGCCGTCTGTATCCTTGTAATTATTTTGTTGCAAATTATAAAAATACATAAAAATGTAACAAAGTATTGAAAGGTATAAGAAGGCAGCAACAGAACAATATTTAAGTCACGTGAAGTAGTTCAATAAAAGATAAACGTGAGAAAGATTATATATACAATATGTAAATGACCAAAAGTAGACTGGACCTTGTTCATATTATTCTTTATTTATAACGCACCAATATTTACCACACAACTAATGATTACAATTGTATATCTTATAACTGTTTGGTATATTTTGTGTGAATAAATGATCTTTGATGAGTATTTATCTCTGATTCCAGCGACACAACTTAAGATTTCCTCAGTGCCCGGAGGCGCGGTGTTGTTTTGATTCCTCTACGTAATCTCCATATTGTACTGACGTACACAGACGTCATCTATATATCTTATTGTCCATGTACTCTATATATCATCTATGTATCACTTTATATCATCAATGTGTATTCATATATAACAATAATATTGCACCCTCTGA
>JAPZIH010000834.1:0-127500 GCA_027410445.1 Discoglossus pictus | reverse complement strand
GATATCAAGTATTGCAGGAGAAGTCATACCATTTATATTTGGGGAAAAAAGAGAGTTTATATGTTAATTTTGTATTAGTATTAATGGAAAATATATATATTTTTTTATATTAATGCAAAGGTAATGCAATGATAACATCTAAGCCAGTTATACTTATACCTCTCGGAAGCTTGTCACTAAATAAAATGTTTAGCCTGTAACACTATATATGTACTTTGGTGAGGTCCCTCTCCCTTTATGGGTTTGAATAGGGTTGTGGGAGCGGGATCGTCCCACATTTCCAAGTAACATATATAGTTGTGGTAATTGTGAGTTTGTGTGTAACACTCGCAAAGTTGTGGGTTTGCACATGCGCATAGCACATCCCGAGGCGCGCAATGAGAGGTGAAGGGGGGGGGGGGGGAGGAAGAAGGAGAGTCCCACAAAGTTGAAGTGTTTTTTCTTAGAGTACCATGGCACTTCATGGGTTAATGTTAGGTTACCATTGGGGTTTATAAAGACCCCTGTTGTAGTTAGGGGGTTATTTTATGTACCATGGAGCATGTAAGAACCCCACAGTAGTTAGGGGTTAATTGTAGCATGGGGGTTAATTGTACTTAGGGGTTAACATTTACACATATATATATATATTAAGCAAAATTTTCATTTTTTGAAGATTTATTAGTTTATCATTTTAAAATGAGAAATTCGCCGCTGGTTGCATCAATTAAAACTTAAGCTAGAGGGAGCTATTATAGTGTACGACCCATCATTAATATTATTGGAACAACAATCAATGGAGCCGCTATAAATCGGATTAGATTTGTATATTTATAGATAAGTGATAATACCTCTCAAAAGGGGTGTAATAAGTATTATTATAAAAGTTTAAGTGTTAATTATATTTTTTGTGACTATAATCATATAACTAATTTACAAAGATTAAATTACATTGGTCATTTCTAGTGTTATGTGATTTCCTGTATAATCCGGTACTCTGAGTAATTTTTTAAAGACTCCAAAATGTGTTTATAATTTAAATTTGGATATGGTGCTTATATTTAGACTGAAGAAGATTAGTAGGAGAAAAAAAAACTGTTCAAGTAAAAAGAGTGAGCAACAAGGGAAAACAAACTAATAAATTATAATAACAGTGAATTTAGTGTAGTAAGGGGAAAATGTGTTTCCCTATATTTTTAAGACATAAAATGTCAAAAAAGTTTTTGGGAACTAAAAAAAATCCTGGCTGCATTGATCTATGCAGTATAGAGCAGTGGTGTGATTATCTCAATCTGCTCACATATTGCTCTATGTATATATAAACATATACAAATATATATATTTATATTCTTATAGCCTTAGCCCAAAAAGACTCTAATTATATCAGTATATATATGTATTTATAGAGAAGTAGAGCAGCTGACTCCGTCAATTTGCACAAGTCTCCGTAATATACCAGGTATTGAAATGGTTGCCCTCATATATAGATAAAATCATTAGACAGCCATGTGTGATTGTGAGACTTAATACATTTTTAGGTGAATTTTCTAAAATGGTTGTGACGATGTGCCCTTCGCCACTTTGTCTTGGAGAGGACTGTTTGCCAGCCTCCTGCCTTTTGACTATGGACCGGCATTTAAATACTTTATTTTCCTATGCAGAAAGACTTTGGTTCCATGGCCATTGAACTATATGTATGTGGTCTGAGCGCCATTCAGTAATAATGTGTGCTCAGACCTAAGCTATCTGCAGATATGTTCTGGGTTATAATATGTTGTGGTTATATCTGTAAATATATTGTATTGTGTGGTATGCAGTCAAATATCTTTGGTCTCATACACTTGGTCAGGAGTTGCCCATCTGCCGCTTAATACTATCTGCTAAAACACACAAGATTTAGCAGGAGCTGAACAAGATAAACCTCACAGGGTGTCGCCAGGACTTGAACAAAGAGCCAGTATGGGGTTTCCCCAGGGGCATAGTCCAGGAGGAAAATCAGGAAGTGTTCACTGGGACAGTCTGGGTGAGAATGAGCATAGTAGCCACGCCTGGGGTTGGCCCGTGGGAGGAGTCTCATGGTTCCCACGTAGGGACCCTGTCTGATTGGCCAGAGGTAATTAGGGGTTGACCAAAGGTAGTCACTGCCCCTACTGTGTATGTGAAGTGTTTAAAAATGTGTGTTGTTTTTAAATAAATTCAGTTCTACTTGACCCTTCAAAACGTAGCCTCGTCTCGTTATTGGAGGGGATCGCTATATCATACTGGGTATTGCTATGCTTTTGCATACTCCCTTGAGCTGTAACGAGTCTGTGGTGGTGGTGGTGTCTGGTGCGGTGCTTGTAGGCCTCGACGCAAGCTAGGACGCGTCTAGCAACGGAGGTACCCAGTCGGGGTGCCAGTAGATCCGTTACATTGGTGGCAGTGGTATTAGTGTCTAAAGTGTTTTATTTTGATTTAAATGTAGGTGTAACTTGTTTTTTTGAGGTGCTGGCTGGTTTCTCTTGCTGTAGGTAAGCTTTTTATGTGTTTGTTGTGTGTCTTTGTTAAGTTTTAAATGTTTGTATGTCGGCGTGTTGCGTCCGATGTTTGCGAAGTCGTAATGTGTGGTAACGTGTCTCGTATGGTGTTTGCGTGTGTAGCCTCGTTTTCGTTTTATTCGTCGGCCATTTTTTGTGTCGCTTAACAAACTATTTATTGTCTAAACTCTTTTATTTTGAGTGCAATTAAGTTGTAAGTTGCATTTTTGAGGTCCTGGGTGCTTCCTGTTTGTGTAGGTAAGGTTTTTATGTATGTGCTGTGTGTATGTATTGTGTTTGTAATTTTGTAATGTTCGCGAGTTGCGTCCGAGTGTTGCGAGGCCGTAATGTGTGTGAACGTGGGTCGTATGTTGTTTGCGAGTGTCGTAATGTGTGTGAACGTGTGTCGTATGTTGTTTGCGAGTGTCGTAATGTGTTGCGACGTAAACTTTTTTTTGCAAGGGTCGCAGTTGCTGCAACTGAAGACCTCGCTTTGCGAGGTCCTCAGGTGCTGGCATGGAGCGCCTGCGGCGCTCCAAGCCAGCAACTGAGAACCTGGCACAGTGCCCTCGCTTCGCGAGGGCCGCGGGCTCGCTACGCGAGCCCGCAGCGTTAGCAACAACTCGTACGCTCACAACTATATATGTGATTTCAACATAAGAATAAAATATAAAATATTATTACTATGAAGCACCTATTTAGCACCTTAGGTTTAATTACCGTAATCACATTTTTTTATAATTTAATCATGGTAGAAGCACTTCTTCTACATTTTTAATTAGTTATTAAGATACCACACCGTTAATACTAGTGATCACTACTATAATATCCATAAAATAGCAGGCTCAGGATATTTATAAAGCCTTTTCTTTAACATTAATATTAAATATTCAATATCTACAGCCTTATTAAATTGCGATTCGGCAAATTGAATAGGGCTCTATATAAGCACATAGCATTTTTTTTTTTTACAGAATTTTTAGTTAGTGATCTTCTATCCAAAATCAAGGTCTTCACTAACTAAAAACTTCTGTAAAAAAATACGCTATGTGCTTATATAGAGCCCTATTCAATTGGCCGAATAGCAATTTAATAAGGTTGTTAGTATTTTAGAACTAATAATTAATATAAAAAAATCTAAGAGCTTGTCAAGATCGCGATGTAATATTAAAGTTAGCAATTCTTTGAATAATGTTAAGATGTCTACCAGTTGTTCAATAAAGTTGCATTATTGTAGAATAGCTTAATGACGCAGGCACATTGACGGAGTGACGTCATCGCGTCTAAGACGCAATTACGCAATGCGTATGACATAATACGGAAGTAAACTGGCTTTATAAGCCAGAGAGACCAGCACACTACACATGACCCTGGCAAGATCCAATGGGCTTTAGAATAAATAAACACACTGAAACAGTATATCTTGGGAAAATTACGGGCCACAGCTTTATTAAAGCAACCATGAACCAATAACCAAATTAACATAATTAACATTTTTAAATCACAGCTCAAATAACATCCCGTAGGAGGAGCCCGGCCCGGACAGTAACCTCAGGCCCTGGGCCCGCGCCCAGAGCCTCCCAGTGCTTTCCTAAGCACGCCCATGAGGCTGGGCAACGCCCACTTAAGCCCGTGGGCAGGGTGCCTCACCTCCCGCCAACAAAAGACATTCCTCTTTTCATCCTTACTTAGAATTCACAGAATCCTAACCCTACGACTCTTTTCTACCTCTTTTTTTTTTTTTACATAGTTTAAGCTTCCTGAACTTTGCTCAACCAACCTCGCCCACTAGATGAAATTTACTTCCCATCTGCTGCCTTCCTATCTAACTACCATTTTAGGGGATCGAGGGCGGGAATCAGATCAATGGCCGGCGCGGAGTGAGGAGGAAGCCCGCGAAACGGGCTTAAGTCCCTCCTCCTCCTCCCAGCCAATCCGGAGCGCCGAGGCTCCACCGGGACACGCAGCGCTGCATCAGACCCAGCGTGCCTGTGCTGCCTCCGCGCCGGCCAGCTTTAGAGAAAGTCCACTAGGGTGGACAAAACGGCCCGTTGGCAACTATATCTCTTACTACAGGGGCAGAGACCACTGGAGGACACATGTAACACAGCATGATTATGGGACACATTGTGTTGATGCCTACAAAGCTTGGCAATTGAACAGCAAGTATATTGAGTGTGGTAATTCATTGCCAATACACTAATACTGTTATATGTTATCTGCAGCTTTTGGTATCTTTTGTTTTTTGCCCAAGGTGTCTTTGATAGCATGTATATATATGTATTGGGCCTCCAGGTCATTTAGGATCTCTGTCCTGTTTTTATATGTTTTTCGAATAGTGTTTTTACATATCACTTTTTATCATATCCAATGATTATCAGTATATCCTGACTTCCTCAGGAGTATCAGTTTATTCTAAAATATGAGGATTGACTATTCTAGCTATAGATATTTAAACCCTTTTTATAAGGGATTTTCCTTGATTTGGAATCTATATTCATGGGATCATGGGATTTATTTTATAGTGCACTATTTTGCATATATTTTGAACGGTGTTATTCTTGGATTATAATTATCCTATTAAAGTTTTTTTTTTTCTGATAAAAAAGGAAAAAAAGAAAAAAAAAGAGGAGAGGGGAGAAAAAAGGAAAAATGTATTTCTCCTCTTTCCTCTTTTTTCCCTTCAATTATCATTCCTTGTCAGCTACTCTAGGAAAGCTAAGGACAACAATGAAAGAGAGTTGCAGTTTATTGATGTGGCCACTAGATGGTACTGCAGACACAAATTAATTTAAGCTCACATTTATGATGAGGGTGAGGCTCAGGCAGTTTGTAACATGCGATATTGATGTTATACAGTATGTATGCAGAGAGGTCAGACAAATCACGGTCCACTGGAGAAGGAAACTGCAACCCACTGCAGTAATGTTGCTAATAACATTTTATGGACAGTCACAGCCAGAGACATAACCATATGGCAGTGGAAGATGAAGACCAAGTAGATGCAAAATAAATATTATCCCTTGTGAATATGCAGTGGCGTTAAAGAAGATTTAAGGTACTAGCCATGGAAGACAGAATGCCTGAAGGACTTTGGACCGAAGTTTGCAACATAATCCAGTTTTTTTTTTTGTGTATATACTTTTTTTTCCGATGGTAATTATTTAATTAATGAAATCATAAATGAATATACTTTACCTATTTGTAATTAATAGACCTTAAATGTAAAGAAGGAAAGAACTAATGCCATTGGAGAAGATAAAGCGTCTTATTTCATATTATCCCAGTATTATCTGGCACAAGCCTGATGTGGGAGTCACAATACAAATATATACAGCTTCTGTGTGGTTATTCTCATTAGGTTTTCAGTGCTGGGTTATTGCTTATCTTTACATCTCAATAAAACTCATTTTATTATAACATACTTGGAGGGAGCTTTTGATTCTTATCTGTGCTCAGATCTATGGATTACTAAATATAAATTCACATTTCTAAAGAATTTGTCAGAAATGGTCAGATTGAGGTTATGTCTCTGCATAAAAAAATAGTTTAATCAAAAGTTAAAAAAAATATCAGCAAGAAAAATAGGATTTGCTTTATTCTTCTCAAATGTGCAGTGAAACAATATATATATATACTGCCACTTGCCCGTCAAAAATGACAGCATGATATTTGCAAGCCTCGCCATGCACAGCTTCTCTCTCTCCCCCCTTCCTTCTGTGTCCTCTCTCTGCTTCTTCTTTCCTTCTCTCTCCTCTCTTCAAGCTTCGCAATTAGCGCCTTGGGACCCATTGCAGGCCTCGCAATGAGTGCTCTTGGCACCCAATGTGGGCCTCCCGCCACAAATAACTGGATAATATTTGACTCCCCCCCCACCCGTGTCTCTTCCCCCCCCCCCCCCGTGTCTCTTTGCCGACCTTTCCCTTCCCTATCTCTCTTTGCCCCCTCTCCTCTCATGTGTCTATTTTCCCCACCTCTTCCTCCCCTGTGTCTCTGCCCCCCACTCTCACCCCTGTGTCTATTTCCCCGCACTTCATCCCTGTGTCTCTTTCACCTTTCTCCCTCCCGTGTATCTTTACCTCCTTTGCCCTCCCCTGTGTCTTCCCCCCCTCTCCCTTCTGTGCCCATTGCAGGCCTCCCAATGAGATTCTTTGGCTCTCATTGCGGGCTATTTCCCCCAATAGCTTGATGGCCTCCATCTCCTTCCCTGTGTCTTCCCCCCATTGTGTCTCATCCCTTCCTCTCCGTCCCCTGTGTCTTCCCCCCTTGTGTCTCTTCCCTTACTCTTCCTCCCCTGTGTCTTCCCCCCATTGTGTCTCATCCCTTACTCTTCCTCCCCTGTGTCTTCCTCCCATTGTGTCTCATCCCTTCCTCTCCCTCCCATGTGTCTCTTCCCTCCCTCTCCTGTGTCCCTTCTCCCCTCTCCTGTGTCTTTTTGCCCCCTCTCACCCATGTGTCTCTTTGCCCCGCTCTCTCACCCCTGTGTCTCTTTCCCCCCACTCCCTCCCCTGGTTCCCTTCCTCCTCTCACCCATGTGTCTCTTTGCCCCGCTCTCTCACCCCTGTGTCTCTTTCCCCCCACTCCCTCCCCTGGTTCTCTTCCCCCTCTCACCCATGTGTCTCTTTGCCCCGCTCTCTCACTCCTGTGTCTCTTTCCCCCCTCTCCCTCCCGTGTCATTTTGACTCTCCCCCCCATGCGCCAAAGGCTCTTATTGCGGGCCTCCCCCCCTCTACCATGTGGGCCTATTGCGGGCCTTGCAATGAGCGCCAGTGGTGCTCATTACGGGCCTCGCAATTTGTGGCTTCACCTCTCATTGCTGCCTCGGGATGTGCTATGCGCATGTGCAAACCCGCAACTTTGTGGGACTCTCCTTCTTCCCCCCCCCCCCCCCCCCTTCACCTCTCATTGCTGCCCTCGGGATGTGCGATGCGCATGTGCAAACCCACAACTTTGTGGGACTCTCCTTCTTCCCCCCCCCCCCCCCCTTCACCTCTCATTACGGGCCTCGGGATGTGCTATGCGCATGTGCAAACCCACAACTTTGTGGGACTCTCCTTCTTCCTCCCCCCCCTCCCTTCACCTCTCATTACGGGCCTCGGGATGTGCGATGCTCATATGAAAACTCACAACTTTGTGGGACTCTCCTTCTTCCTCCCCCCCCCCCTTCACCTCTCATTGCGCGCCTCGGGATGTGCTATGCGCATGTGCAAACCCGCAACTTTGTGGGACTCTCCTTCTTCCCCCCCCCCCCCCCCCTTCACCTCTCATTGCTGCCCTCGGGATGTGCTATGCGCATGTGCAAACCCGCAACTTTGTGGGACTCTCCTTCTTCCTCCCCCCCCCCCTTCACCTCTCATTACGGGCCTCGGGATGTGCTATGCGCATGAGCAAACCCACAACTTTGCGAGTGTTACACACAAACTCACAATTACCACAACTATATATGTTACTTGGAAATGTGGGACGATCCCGCTCCCACAACCCTATTCAAACCCATAAAGGGAGAGGGACCTCACCAAAGTACATATATAGTGTTACAGGCTAAACATTTTATTTAGTGACAAGCTTTGGAGAGGTATAAGTATAACTGGCTTAGATGTTATCATTGCATTACCTTTGCATTAATATAAAAAATTAACATATAAACTCTCTTTTTTCCCCAAATATAAATGGTATGACTTCTCCTGCAATACTTGATATCACCATTCTAACAATCATTTCCCCATTAATATGTGAATTGTAGAAACAAATGTGTCAGATAATAATATACTAGGACAGATGTAGTAACGTGTGAGGTGTTGGAGACGTCTGGAAGGGTTTTGGAGAACCTCTCCATTCCTATGTCATCTTATGGGACATATGTCCTAGTGTTTGGCATCTCCCCAGTATATACCCTGCATTACCTGCAATATTCAGTCTTGCTCATTCACGTCCATGTTTACTACTGTGGCAGCTCTTATTATCTCTTCCCGTATCATTGATATTTATTAGCAAAACTGTTTCTCTTTCTGGGCAGGAAAAAATATAAATATAAGATTTTTGTCAGCATTTTTCTACATAAAACCTACCCTTACATTTAGTAATCACTGATTGAAAAAAATAGTAAATTCTCATATCATGGTATTAAAACATCACTTATAAAAAGCTATTAAAAGTAAAAAATTGGTAAAATATGGATCAGTAAAGTCGGGAAATAATTTATTATCTGATATGGAAACCTTTGTATAAATTCATCTTGAATGTTATAAAAAAACTGTTGAAGGAATATGTAAGTGAGCTGGATTATGAATGCATCTGATAGAAGAGGATTAGTAGTGTATGAAAACACTATG
The DNA here is from genome assembly GCA_027410445.1 of Discoglossus pictus. Taxonomy (NCBI): domain Eukaryota; kingdom Metazoa; phylum Chordata; class Amphibia; order Anura; family Alytidae; genus Discoglossus; species Discoglossus pictus. The sequence goes on along the minus strand of JAPZIH010000834.1, from coordinate 118,673 downwards.
TTATCCCAAAATAAACCTTAATTAGCTTACCTTGAAGTTAGCAAAATGTCCTATGTTTTTTGGCATTTGCATTTGATGGTGTACGCCCCTAGAAAATCCCACCAGAATTAGCCTATTATTCAATTTCAGAATCAGGCTGATACATTGTATTCACCTCAGTGGCTTCTGGCATGTGCTCAGTACAAGAACTGCAACAGTTACTTCCTGTGCTCTGTACCAGAAAGGTCAAAATATGTACCCTGCTGTATTTCCTGTGTGTACCCGGCTTATGTAAGTGTCCTGTGGGTGTGAACAGCTGGATAAATATTTTTATTGATCAGAGCTGCAAATGGGAACATTGCTTTTTTATTTTTATTAAACTAAAGTTGCTATCTTAACGGTTAAATGCCACGTTGTACTTGTATTCCAATAAATCAGAACGTCAAGAAATCAACACAAACTGTTCACTAGAAGGTTTGATCATGAGGCCAAAGCGCAAAATACTTTGTCCATATCATGACAAGACAGGATTCCCTAGAGAAGACTCTGATGGTGGGAAAGATTGAAGGCACACAAAGAAGGGGACGCAGAGGTGGAGGTGGATACATGAGGTCACTGAGGCAATGAACATGAACTTGATGGAGCTCAGAGTGCCAGTGACTGAGAGATGTTGGGCATGAACGAATGACTAAACAACTACTTGTATTTAAGTAAAAATCTCAATTTTGCCTAATTTGAATTTATATCTTTAAATAAAAGTGTCAGTTTTGCTCTTCTGCACTTCAGTGAAACAGGGTAACATTTCCCACAATGCTGTGTGTAATTATTTTTTATTTACTTAAAATACCAGGGTACAGTTCGACATTATGAGCAGTCATATCAAAATATAAAACATTCCAGGCACCAAATGGTTAAGATTTCCAAGTATTCTTCTATAGCTCTTGAAACATATAAAACAAGTGTCACTATCTCCAGGCCTAGATCTGCTTTTAAAGGGACGGTGAAGTCCAGCTTTATTTATTTACTTATTTAGTAGTGTAGGTTTAAACACGTCAAAGTATTTGTTTGCATGTAGAATAATTACTGTAAGTTTAAAAACTCTTTTAGAAACAAAGAATTCAGGACCACCGTCTATTTTGTAGCTTTACCAACTTCAGCCACTAGAGGGAGCAAATTGTGACTCACCTGGTGCACGCCCCTAAATACAATGTCTCAGAAGGAGGGTCCAATCCTGTTTCTAGAAATATTACAATCATTATTTTAACCCTTGCAGCCCTATTTTTCACACAGACAATAAGATGCGGGATATTACAAATCTGCTCTTTTAAACATAAAGTAATTGAGCTTATGGAGGACAGAAGACGGTGCTTTGATAACCTCCCATTTGTTTCCTGTTATATGTCACAGGGCTGCATTGGAATCTATCACTTTATTTTCTGTTGATCAACTTCCTGAGTTGGGAGGAGACTCTGAATACAGAGGAAGGTTACATTGTTATAAGGTAATACAGCATCTAAAAGTGGCAGTGCTATCAATTGAATTATTCAGAGAGAGCAGGTGAACGATGCAGCTCAGTGAATATCTATGACATATATACATGAGAGGATTATTTGATATATGTATGCGTGTACTTATTTATTTATGTATTTATTTTGCTTTGTAAAACATTTTATAGAAACAATTATTGTAGAAACTATAGTTGTCCATTAAGTAAAAGCTTTAAGGTCTATTTAGGGAATGAATGTGTGGAATGAATGAAAGAAAAGAGGGACCACAAGGAGGAGAGAGATAGAGGGGATTAATCTGTAGGGAGATGATACTATGAGCCACATTCAATTCCAAGCCCGCAACTCGATCGCAGACGGCCGAATGTCTACGGGTATGTTGCGAGCTCCCGTTCCTCTCTGATTGAGATGTCATTCAATTGCTCAAGCCCGCAAGTTACTATCCCAAAGCCGACTCCATAAACCGTGCACTAGTTCGTAGCAGTTCAGGGCGGAATTATGATAAATTAAGCAAGCCCGTAACCTCACATTTCGAATCAGCCAACAGAAAATGAGACTGTCATTATTACGGCAGTAAAACATGGAGGTTAGATGTCAATCAATTAGGTTTTGGGGTCTGATATGCGATCAGACTCGCAAACCTGCAAAATAAAGAATTATGAAAATCATAAAATCATGATTTAACCCTGAAATGAAACATAAAAAACAATCTTATATACTGACGATTTGCGGGCTTGAGACTGTTGTGCAACTAATTCTAATGTCTATCATCTCTTTCCCGTTATTTACCGTGCAGTAGTGATTTGTTATTTGCATTTACAGTGCTACAATCAGGTGTTTATCCCCCTTGCAGGTCCTCTCTAGCACTCGTGGGATTTTCTCCTTCTTTTGCCATTTACGGGGGTGAAAACATTTGCGGGCTTGGGGAATTGGAGCAATTGAATAGTGATTTGCGATTTTAGCTTTGCGAAAGTGACAGATCAAAGGCTCCTGGAAGCTGTAAGTTACGGGTTTAACCATCACAATATTTTTAAGGCCGTAACTCGTAATCTGTTTGGAGCCCGCAAAAAGACGCCAATTGAATAGCAAATTAACTTGCGACCTCACTTACGGGCTACGGGATCTCACGGAACCTCAATTGAATGGGGCTCAATGTTACTAAAACCAAAATGTTTACAGGTAGACCTCAGGGTACAGGGGGGATCTTTTCCTGAAGGAACAGTAAAAATGTAACTCTTTTTTTGTCTTTTTATAACATTTTGCAAACTACCTGTTCTTAATCTGCATCATAAATTATAAGGCGCAGCTTACATTTATTTGTGGCTGCTACACCACCTAGTGGCCACGTTTATAAACTGCGGCTCTACATCTATTAAACTTTTTTCCTGCTACTAGTGACAATTGATTGGAAATCCAGGAGCACAATTAAATAAAAAAGGAAGAAAAAAAAGAGAGAAAAAAGGAAAAATAATAATATATGATCTATATCTATGATATCCTAGGAGCTTAACACCACTTATGTCTGAAAAAGATAAATAACCTTAATACATATCAAGAGACAAACTATCCTCTGGAATTCTGCATTCAGCTGGACAAATCTTTTCTTTTCTCCACTACCTCTCACTTTCCTTCTTTCCTGGGCTACTTTCAAACCCTCATCAGACAGCAAGTTTGACTTCTTTCTTTTCTTTCTTTTGGGGATATTCTTTGTTGCTGTTTCCTGGATTATGTTGCAAACTTCAGTCCAAAGTCCTTCAGGCATTCTATCTTCCATGGCTAGTACCTTAAATCTTCTTTAACGCCACTGCATATTCACAAGGGATAATATTTATTTTGCATCTACTTGGTCTTCATCTTCCACTGCCATATGGTTATGTCTCTGGCTGTGACTGTCCATAAAAAGTTATTAGCAACATTACTGGAGTGGGTTGCAGTTTCCTTCTCCAGTGGACCGTGATTTGTCTGACCTCTCTGCATACATACTGTATAACATCAATATCACATGTTACAAACTGCCTGAGCCTCACCCTCATCATAAATGTGAGCTTAAATTAATTTGTGTCTGCAGTACCATCTAGTGGCCACATCAATAAACTGCAACTCTCTTTCATTGTTATTCTTAGCTTTCCTAGAGTAGCTGACAAGGAATGATAATTTAAGGGAAAAAAGAGGAAAGAGGAGAAATACATAGGAATAATAGGATAATTATAATCCAAGAATAACACAGTTCAAATATATGCAAAATAGTGCACTATAAAATATAGTGAACTATTTATTATATATTAAATATCTATAGCTATAATAGTCAATCCTCATATATCAGAATAAACTGATACTCCTGAGGAAGTCAGGATATACTGATAATCATTGGATATGATAAAAAGTGATATGTAAAAACACTATTCGAAAAACATATAAAAACAGGACAGAGATCCTAAATGACCTGGAGGCCCAATACATATATATACATGCTATCAAAGACACCTTGGGCAAAAAACAAAAGATACCAAAAGCTGCAGATAACATATAACAGTATTAGTGTATTGGCAATGAATTACCACACTCAATATACTTGCTGTTCAATTGCCAAGCTTTGTAGGCATCAACACAATGTGTCCCATAATCATGCTGTGTTACATGTGTCCTCCAGTGGTCTCTGTCCCCTGTAGTAAGAGATATAGTTGCCAACGGGCCGTTTTGTCCACCCTCGTGGACTTTCCCTAAGGCTGTGTAGTGTGCTGGCCTCTCTGGCTTATAAAGCCAGTTTACTTCCGGATTACGCCATACGCATTGCGTAATTGCGTCTTAGACGCGATGACGTCACTTTGTCAACGTGTCCGCGTCATTAAGCTATTCTAAAATAATGCAACTTTATTGAACTGGTAGATATCTTAACAGTATTTAAAGAGTTGCTAACTTTATTACATCACAATCAAGCTCTTAGATTTTGTTATATTAATTATTAGTTATAAAATACTAACAACCTTATTAAATTGAGATTCGGCCAATTGAATAGGGCTCTATATAAGCACAAAGCACATTTTTTTACAGAAGTTTTTAGTTAGTGAAGACCTTGATTTTGGATAGAAGATCACTAACTAAAAACTTCTGTAAAAAAAATATGCTATGTGCTTATATAAAACCCTATTCAATTGGCCGAATCACAATTTAATAAGGCTGTAGATATTGAATATTTAATATTAATGTTAAAGAAAAGGCTTTATAAATATCCTGAGCCTGCTATTTTATGGATATTATAGTAGTGATCACTAGTAATAACGGTGTGGTATCTTAATAAATAATTAAACATGTAGAAGAAGTGCTTCTACCATGATTAAATTATAAAAAAATGTGATTACGGTAATTAAACCTAAGGTGCTAAATAGGTGCTTCATAGTAATAATATTTTATATTTCATTGTTATGTTGAAATTAAATTATTATTAAATTGTTGATAATGATCTTATGTTTCTGCGGCTGATATAAAGAATACTCGTGTCATCTAATGTTATATATAAACATAAAAATCAATATGCATATAAATTGTGTTTTTTTAGTGCAATACTTAAACTAAAATTATTAAAAGTCACTAGGTGATTCTATTTAGATCTGTTATTTGTATATATGATTGAAAATAATGACGTGATAAAAAATATATTGTGTATCCTATGGGATAATCTATCTAAAATCAAGTGATAATGTTTCATAAAATATATTTCTACTATTTCTCTAAAACTTTATATGAATTAATAAGTAGTTGTTCTTACAGGCTTTCAGGAAGTGTTAAAATGTTTATCCGGGATAATGTCGATTTAAAGAAAGGCTGTATAAGAGTATCCATCATTCAGCCCTTTGGGATATTTACTACCAAGCGTGAACATCCATTTACTTTCAGCTTGAAAAAGTCTCTTGTCTATATCGCCCCCTTTCTGGTTTATATTTTTTCCTACCCAGAAAGAGTAACAGTTTTGCTAATAAATATCAATGATACGGGAAGATATAATTCTATCAGAGCTGCCACAGTAGTAAACATGGATGTGAATGAGCATGACCCAAGCATGATCCATTTAGGCTTATCTAAAATGATTGACACCACACCGATTTTTTGGGAGAAAACACGGGCCACAGCTTTATTATAATTTAACCATTTAACATAACTTAAAACCTGTATATATTATACATATTAACTTATTAACATAAAGGGGTAGGAGCCCGGCCACGAACAGTGACCTCACGCCTTGGGCCTTGTCCAAAGCCCCAATGCTTATCTTAAGCACGCCCTGTGAGGTAGGGCCACGCCCACTTAGGCCAGTGGGCCGGGCAACTCACCTCCCGCCACAGAGCACGCGAGGTTCGCCTCCCGAGACTGCGATCCCCCACTGCTGTCAATCAAAGCAAAAAGGCCAGTACTACGCTCTCCCTGAACTCCAACATCAATAACTCCAGCCCTATTTACGTAAGGTGTACTTTTTCTTTGCCGAAAAAATCATCGGCACCGGCCGGCACAAGATGCCCGCTTGCCCCTACCAGAAAAGTTTGGAGGAGATCGCAAAAGATTTAGGGGTTTCCTAAATCAATGCCGTTTGCACTTCATGATGTTACCTCACCGATTTCCATCTGAAAGAGAGAAGGTGGGATTTATTTTTTCCTTATTCAAAGATGAAGCCCTGGCTTGGGCTCCCCTCTTCTGGAACAGGACAGTCCAGTCTTGGGTAATCTAAATGACTTTCTTGAGGCCATGTGCCTAGTTTTTGATGACCCCAATCGATGTGCTACAGCAGAAGCCACTCTACTTCATTTGCATCAAGGGAGGCGCTCCGTGGCTGAATATGCTGCTGAATTCAGACAGTGGGTTGCTGATACTACCTGGAACCAAACAGCCCAGAGGTTCCACTTCAGAAAAGGTCTCTCAGAAGCTATAAAAGATGAGCTAGCTCGTGTTGATCTTCCCGCTGACTTTGATGCATTTGTGCGTTTGGCTATCCATATTGATCGGAGACTTTCTGAAAGAAGATTGGAAAGACAGGGCTCTTTTAGACCAAGTGCTACTCCTATTTCCTACTCAAGAACTTCTACTCCGACCCCACAAACACCTACAGACTCTGAGCCAGAGGCTATGCAGGTAAATCTAATAAGAGGGCCATTATCCAATGAAGAAAAACAGTGGCGACGCACTCACAATTTATGCCTGTATTGTGGTAGTTCAGGGCACTATGCCATCAATTGCCCTAGCAAATCCAAAAGAACAATAGCTATGGCGGCTGAGGGTGCACAGATTCGACACCAATCCCACATTTCAGATCAACTGGATTCTGTCACACAACCCTTGTTTTCTCTGGCTCATGGTGAAGAGGGTATGTTGACTCAACACCCTCATTTTGTGGTGCCTATCACGTTGCAATGTGGTGATCATAAAATTTCGACTACAGCTATGATAGATTCTGGAGCAGGCGGAAACTTTATGGACATTAAATTTGCAGCAGGAAATAGAATTCAGTCTATCCCTAATTCTTCACCTGTGTTAATGGAGACAGTGGACGGTTCTCCACTTACGTCGGGCCCGGTTACACATGAGACTGTGCCCTTAATGTTGTCTCTGTAAGTGAATCACCATGAGACTATATCTTTCCACCTAATTTCCTCAACACAGTTTCCAGTGATTTTGGGGGTACCTTGGCTTGATCTGCATAACCCACAGATTGATTGGAAGATCAGAACTTTGTCCTTTCCTTCAGAACACTGCTTAATGAATTGTCAACCCACTAAGGTAACACCTGTTGCCACAACAATTAATGAAATGGTTGCTACAAACTTGACTAAGCTTCCTCTACAATATTAGGATTTTGCAGATGTCTGTGATAAGAAGAATGCTGATCAGCTTCCACCACACAGGCCTTATGATTGCCCAATAAAGCTGTTGCCTGGGGCTGCTATCCCATTTGGCCGTATATATTCCCTTTCTGAGCCTGAATTGAAAGCTCTTCGTGAATACATACAAGAAAATCTTGCCAAGGGTTTTATTCGACCATCTACTTCCCCAGCAGGAGCTCCTATATTCTTTGTAGAGAAGAAAGATGGCAGCCTACGGCCATGCGTTGATTACAGGGACATTAATAACATCACTGTTAAAAAACGCTACCCCTTGCCTCTCATTCCTGAACTTTTGGAGAGACTTCGCTCAGCTAAAATATTTACAAAGCTTGATCTTCGGTGGCATATAATCTGGTTCGCATAAGACCAAATGATGAATGGAAAACAGCTTTCAGAACCAGGTACGGGCATTACGAATATCTAGTAATGCCATTTGGGCTGTGTAATGCCCCTGCAACTTTCCAGCATCTTATCAATGATGTACTACGAGATCTCCTGGATCAGTTTGTTGTGGCATATTTGGATGATATCCTAATATTCTCTGATAATCTTGAAAACCACAGAAAACAGGTCCGTATAGTTCTGGAGCGCCTTCGTACCCACCACCTATACATTAAACTAGAAAAATGGGAGTTTGAACAAACAGAAATTCAATTCCTGGGGTATGTCATAACTCCTAAAGGTTTAACTATGGACGCAAGTAAAATTAAAGCTGTGCTGGACTGGCCAATCCCCAAGAATGAAAAAGATGTCCAGAGATTTGTGGGGTTTGCCAATTTTTACAGGCGTTTCATTAAGAATTTCTCTGCCGTTATTACACCGATCACTGAACTCACACGTAAGGGGACTCCTTTTCAGTGGCCTGATAAGGCTGATACCGCATTCTCCCGATTAAAGACTCTGTTTACATCTGCCCTGTCCTGGTACATCTTCAGCCAGAATTACCATTTATTGTGGAAGTTGATGCTTCTGATTCAGCTGTTGGTGCTATACTGTCTCAAAGGACTGGACCTAAGATGCTGTTACATCCGTGTTCCTTCTATTCCCGCCAGATGGTCCCACCAGAAAGAAATTATGACATAGGGAATAAAGAACTATTGGCTATAAAAGCTGCCTTCACCGAATGGAGACATCTCTTGGAGGGAGCTACCCATCCAATTACTGTCCTCACAGATCACAAAAATCTGGAATGTATTCGATCAGCTAAGAGACTGTCAGCCAGAGAAGCACGCTGGTCCCTATTCTTCTCAAGGTTTAATTTTTTGGTTACATACCATCCTGGCTCCAAGAATGGTAAGGCGGATGCCTTGTCTAGAATAGCTGACCCCCTCCATCCTACCGTAACCAAGACCACCATCTTGCCGGAGGATATATTTATAGGAGTTGCTTTTCCTTCTGATCTGATGTCTTGCATTAAAAATGGCTACGCTGAAGACCCAGTTCTTTGTGATCCTCCTCGTGATCTCCATATGACGATGCTTAATGGGTTTTGGATTTTTCAACGACGTCTGTTTGCTCCGGAGTCAGTGCGACTGGACCTTTTACGTCTCTACCATGACTCAAAACTAGCAGGTCATCCAGGAATCTGAAAGACGCAAGACCTACTTGCCCGATCCTTTTGGTGGCCGAAGTATCATGAGGATGTTAAGAAGTATGTGTCCTCTTGTGATGTGTGTGCCAGACATAAGACTCCTCGCTCATCCCCTGTTGGCTTGCTTCAGCCTCTTCCGATTCCTCATCGTCCCTGGGGATCTATATCCATGGACTTTATTGTGGAACTACCTCCCTCTAAGGAACACACTACCATTCTTGTTGTTGTGGACAGGTTAACTAAGATGGGTCATTTCATACCAGCTCGTGGTCTCCCTTCAGCTAAACAGACAGCTGACCTGGTTATTTGGGAAATGTTTCGCTTGCATGGAGTGCCTGATGAAGTAGTTTCTGACAGGGGAGTGCAGTTTACGTCTCGTTTTTGGAAACATTTTTGTTCTAATCTAGGTATTAATGTAAATCTGTCATCAGCTTTTCATCCGCAAAGTAATGGTCAGACTGAGCGAACCAACCAGACTTTGGAGCAATATTTGCGGTGCTATATTAGTTACCTGCAGGATGACTGGCTGGATTTTCTACCCACGGCGGAGTTTGCCTATAACAATGCCCAACACTGCTCCACTTCTTTGAGCCCATTTTTTGCCAACTATGGTTACCATCCGACCTTTCTAGTCAGTCTCCCAATTACTACTTCCATTCCTGCTGTCACTGACCGGCTAACGGCCTTACGTGATTCCCAAGTACTGTTGAAAGAGACTCTTTTGGAGGCTCAGGAATGTTACAAGAGAGCTGCTGCATAGAAAGGAGGCCCCAGAGTTGGTGACAAGGTGTGGCTGTCAACAAGGAATCTCAAGCTTCGTATTCCTTCTCATAAATTGGGTCAAAGGTTCATGGGACCTTTTGAGATCATTGCTCAGATCAATGCTGTCACTTTCCATTTACAACTCCCGAATTTCATGAAAATACATCCAGTGTTTCACGTTGCACTGCTTAAACCTGTTCATGAAAATACTTTCCCTGGCCGAGCCCTGCCTGCCCCACCTCCAGTCCTCGTGGATGGTGAGGATGAGTACAAAGTGGACAAAATTCTTGACTCCCGGATCTTCCGTAACAAACTTCAGTATCTGGTTCGCTGGAAAGGCTATGGTGAGGAGGAGAGTTCGTGGGAACCAGTGGACAATATTCACGCTCCTGATCTACTTTGGTCTTTTCATGTGCAGTACCTTGCTAAACCAGGTAATAGGGCATCCAGAGGCTGCACCTATAGAGGTGGGGGTAATGTGAGGAATTGACTCTGCTGGGTTTTGAACCCTGGTCCCCAGGCTGCTATACCTCTTCCCTACCACTGCACCAGCCTGCCTTTTGTGAATTCCATTGAGAACTTATAAGCTTGACTCTGCTAGCAATTTTATCAGTACCTAAGTCTCTTCAGCTGTGTCTGGTCAGGTGTCTGGTTCTTAGCCTATATAAGGCCCTTCCTGTCTCTGTATCCTTGCCAGATTATTGTTGGTTCCTGATCCCTTCAATAAAAGCTTGTTCCTGTTTAACCTACAAGTTGCTGAACCGGATTATTGCTGACCTTGGCTACTAGTCTCCACAACTTTGTGATTCCTATATCATTACACGGAGAGAGTGACAGCAGGGGAAGAGGGGGGAAGAAAGAGAGAGACAGCAGGGAAAGAGGGGAGAAAGCAGGGGGAGAGAGTGAGAGCAGGGGAAGAGGGGGGAGAGAGATAGCAGGGGAAGAGGGGGGAGAAAGAGACAGCAGGGGAAGAGGGGGGAGAAAGAGAGACAGCAATGGAAGAGGGGAGAGAGCAGGGAAAGAGGGGGGAGAAAGAGACAGCAGGGGAAGAGGGAAGAGAGCAGGGAAAGAGGGGGGAGAAAGTGACAGCAGGGGAAGAGGGGTGAAGAAAGAGAGATACAGGGGAAGAGGGGCGAGAAAGGGAGAGACAGCAGGGAAAGAGCGGTGAGAGAGTGATAGCAGGGGAAGAGGGGGGAAGAAAAAGAGAGACAGCAGGGGAAGAGGGGGAGAGTGTGACAGCAGGGGAAGAGGGGGGAGAAAGAGAGAGAGACAGCAGGGAAAGAGGGGTGAGAGTAGGGAAAGAGATGGAGGGAGTGGCAGCAGTGGAAGATGGGGGAAGAAAGAGAAATACAGCAGGGGAAGAGGTGGGATAGTGTGACAGCAGGGGTAGAGGGGGAAGAAAGAGAGAGACAGTAGGGAAAGAGGGGAGAGAGCAGGGGGAGAGAGTGAGAGCAGGTGAAGAGGGGGGAAAGAGTGAGAGCAGGGGAAGAGGGGGAGAGAGTGAGAGCAGGGGAAGAGGGGGAGAGAGTGAGAGCAGGGGAAGAGGGGGAGACAGTGAGAGCAGGGGAAGAGGGGGGAGAGAGAGAGCAGGGGAAGAGGGGGAGAGAGTGACAGCAGGGGAAGAGGGGGGAGAGAGTGAAAGCAGGGGAAGAGGGGGGAGAGAGAGACAGCAGGGGAAGAGAGGGGAATAAAGAGAGAGACAGCAGGGAAAGAGGGGAGAGACAGCAGGGAAAGAGGGGGAGAGAGTGACAGCAGGGGAAGAGGGGGGAAAGACTGAGAGCATTTTATCAGTACCTAAGTCTCTTCAGCTGTGTCTGGTCAGGTGTCTGGTTCTTAGCCTATATAAGGCCCTTCCTGTCTCTGTATCCTTGCCAGATTATTGTTGGTTCCTGATCCCTTCAATAAAAGCTTGTTCCTGTTTAACCTACAAGTGGCTGAACCGGATTATTGCTGACCTTGGCTACTGGTCTCCACAACTTTGTGATTCCTATATCATTACACGGAGAGAGTGACAGCAGGGGAAGAGGGGGGAAGAAAGAGAGAGACAGCAGGGAAAGAGGGGAGAGAGCAGGGGGAGAGAGTGAGAGCAGGGGAAGAGGGGGGAGAGAGATAGCAGGGGAAGAGGGGGGAGAAAGAGACAGCAGGGGAAGAGGGGGGAGAAAGAGAGACAGCAATGGAAGAGGGGAGAGAGCAGGGAAAGAGGGGGGAGAAAGAGACAGCAGGGGAAGAGGGAAGAGAGCAGGGAAAGAGGGTGGAGAAAGTGACAGCAGGGGAAGAGGGGTGAAGAAAGAGAGATACAGGGGAAGAGGGGCGAGAAAGGGAGAGACAGCAGGGAAAGAGCGGTGAGAGAGTGATAGCAGGGGAAGAGGGGGGAAGAAAAAGAGAGACAGCAGGGGAAGAGGGGGAGAGTGTGACAGCAGGGGAAGAGGGGGGAGAAAGAGAGAGAGACAGCAGGGAAAGAGGGGTGAGAGTAGGGAAAGAGATGGAGGGAGTGGCAGCAGTGGAAGATGGGGGAAGAAAGAGAAATACAGCAGGGGAAGAGGGGGGATAGTGTGACAGCAGGGGTAGAGGGGGAAGAAAGAGAGAGACAGTAGGGAAAGAGGGGAGAGAGCAGGGGGAGAGAGTGAGAGCAGGTGAAGAGGGGGGAAAGAGTGAGAGCAGGGGAAGAGGGGGAGAGAGTGAGAGCAGGGGAAGAGGGGGAGAGAGTGAGAGCAGGGGAAGAGGGGAGACAGTGAGAGCAGGGGAAGAGGGGGGAGAGAGAGAGCAGGGGAAGAGGGGGAGAGAGTGACAGCAGGGGAAGAGGGGGGAGAGAGTGAAAGCAGGGGAAGAGGGGGGAGAGAGAGACAGCAGGGGAAGAGAGGGGAATAAAAAGAGAGACAGCAGGGAAAGAGGGGAGAGACAGCATGGAAAGAGGGGGAGAGAGTGACAGCAGGGGAAGAGGGGGGAAAGACTGAGAGCATTTTATCAGTACCTAAGTCTCTTCAGCTGTGTCTGGTCAGGTGTCTGGTTCTTAGCCTATATAAGGCCCTTCCTGTCTCTGTATCCTTGCCAGATTATTGTTGGTTCCTGATCCCTTCAATAAAAGCTTGTTCCTGTTTAACCTACAAGTGGCTGAACCGGATTATTGCTGACCTTGGCTACTGGTCTCCACAACTTTGTGATTCCTATATCATTACACGGAGAGAGTGACAGCAGGGGAAGAGGGGGGAAGAAAGAGAGAGACAGCAGGGAAAGAGGGGAGAAAGCAGGGGGAGAGAGTGAGAGCAGGGGAAGAGGGGGGAGAGAGATAGCAGGGGAAGAGGGGGGAGAAAGAGACAGCAGGGGAAGAGGGGGGAGAAAGAGAGACAGCAATGGAAGAGGGGAGAGAGCAGGGAAAGAGGGGGGAGAAAGAGACAGCAGGGGAAGAGGGGAGAGAGCAGGGAAAGAGGGGGGAGAAAGTGACAGCAGGGGAAGAGGGGTGAAGAAAGAGAGATACAGGGGAAGAGGGACGAGAAAGGGAGAGACAGCAGGGAAAGAGCGGTGAGAGAGTGATAGCAGGGGAAGAGGGGGGAAGAAAAAGAGAGACAGCAGGGGAAGAGGGAGGAGAGTGTGACAGCAGGGGAAGAGGGGGGAGAAAGAGAGAGAGACAGCAGGGAAAGAGGGGTGAGAGTAGGGAAAGAGATGGAGGGAGTGGCAGCAGTGGAAGATGGGGGAAGAAAGAGAGATACAGCAGGGGAAGAGGGGGGATAGTGTGACAGCAGGGGTAGAGGGGGAAGAAAGAGAGAGACAGTATGGAAAGAGTGGAGAGAGCAGTTGAGAGAGGGAGAGCAGGTGAAGAGGGGGGAAAGAGTGAGAGCAGGGGAAGAGGGGGAGAGAGTGAGAGCAGGGGAAGAGGGGGAGAGAGTGAGAGCAGGGGAAGAGGGGGAGACAGTGAGAGCAGGGGAAGAGGGGGGAGAGAGTGAGAGCAGGGGAAGAGGGGGAGAGAGTGACAGCAGGGGAAGAGGGGGGAGAGAGTGAAAGCAGGGGAAGAGGGGGGAGAGAGAGCAGGGGAAGAGAGGGGAATAAAAAGAGAGACAGCAGGGAAAGAGGGGAGAGACAGCATGGAAAGAGGGGGAGAGAGTGACAGCAGGGGAAGAGGGGGGAAAGACTGAGAGCAGGGGAAGAGAGGGGAAGAAAGCGAGAGACAGCAGGGTAAGAGGGGGGAGAGAGTGACAGCAGGGGAAGAGGGGAGAGGGGAGGGAAAGAGAGTGAGAGAGTGGCGGTAGGGGAAGAGGGGGGAAGAATGAGAATTACAGCAGGGAAAGAGGAAAGACAGCAGGGAAAGAGGGGAGAGAGCAAGGAAAGAGGGGGAGAGAGTGACAGCAGGGGAAGAGGGGGGATAGAGTGACAGCAGGGGAAGAGGGCAGAAGAAAGGGAGAGACAGCAGGGAAAGAGGGGAGAGAGAGGGAGAAAGAGTGAAAGCAGGGGAAGAGGGGTGAAGAAAGATAGAGACAGCAGGGGAAGATGGGGGAGAGAGTGAAAGCAGGGGAAGAGGGGAGAGGGTAGGGAAAGAGAGTGAGAGAGTGGCGGTAGGGGAAGAGGGGGAAAGAATGAGAATTACAGCAGGGAAAGAGGAAAGACAGCAGGGAAAGAGGGGAGAGAGCAAGGAAAGAGGGGGAGAGAGTGACAGCAGGGGAAGAGGGGGGAGAGAGTGAAAGCAGGGGAAGAGGGGGGAGAGAGAGACAGCAGGGGAAGAGAGGGGAATAAAAAGAGAGACAGCAGGGAAAGAGGGGAGAGACAGCATGGAAAGAGGGGGAGAGAGTGACAGCAGGGGAAGAGGGGGGAAAGACTGAGAGCATTTTATCAGTACCTAAGTCTCTTCAGCTGTGTCTGGTCAGGTGTCTGGTTCTTAGCCTATATAAGGCCCTTCCTGTCTCTGTATCCTTGCCAGATTATTGTTGGTTCCTGATCCCTTCAATAAAAGCTTGTTCCTGTTTAACCTACAAGTGGCTGAACCGGATTATTGCTGACCTTGGCTACTGGTCTCCACAACTTTGTGATTCCTATATCATTACACGGAGAGAGTGACAGCAGGGGAAGAGGGGGGAAGAAAGAGAGAGACAGGAGGGAAAGAGGGGAGAAAGCAGGGGGAGAGAGTGAGAGCAGGGGAAGAGGGGGAGAGAGATAGCAGGGGAAGAGGGGGGAGAAAGAGACAGCAGGGGAAGAGGGGGGAGAAAGAGAGACAGCAATGGAAGAGGGGAGAGAGCAGGGAAAGAGGGGGGAGAAAGAGACAGCAGGGGAAGAGGGGAGAGAGCAGGGAAAGAGGGGGGAGAAAGTGACAGCAGGGGAAGAGGGGTGAAGAAAGAGAGATACAGGGGAAGAGGGACGAGAAAGGGAGAGACAGCAGGGAAAGAGCGGTGAGAGAGTGATAGCAGGGGAAGAGGGGGGAAGAAAAAGAGAGACAGCAGGGGAAGAGGGGGGAGAGTGTGACAGCAGGGGAAGAGGGGGGAGAAAGAGAGAGAGACAGCAGGGAAAGAGGGGTGAGAGTAGGGAAAGAGATGGAGGGAGTGGCAGCAGTGGAAGATGGGGGAAGAAAGAGAGATACAGCAGGGGAAGAGGGGGGATAGTGTGACAGCAGGGGTAGAGGGGGAAGAAAGAGAGAGACAGTATGGAAAGAGTGGAGAGAGCAGTTGAGAGAGGGAGAGCAGGTGAAGAGGGGGGAAAGAGTGAGAGCAGGGGAAGAGGGGGAGAGAGTGAGAGCAGGGGAAGAGGGGGAGAGAGTGAGAGCAGGGGAAGAGGGGGAGACAGTGAGAGCAGGGGAAGAGGGGGGAGAGAGTGAGAGCAGGGGAAGAGGGGGAGAGAGTGACAGCAGGGGAAGAGGGGGGAGAGAGTGAAAGCAGGGGAAGAGGGGGGAGAGAGAGCAGGGGAAGAGAGGGGAATAAAAAGAGAGACAGCAGGGAAAGAGGGGAGAGACAGCATGGAAAGAGGGGGAGAGAGTGACAGCAGGGGAAGAGGGGGGAAAGACTGAGAGCAGGGGAAGAGAGGGGAAGAAAGCGAGAGACAGCAGGGTAAGAGGGGGGAGAGAGTGACAGCAGGGGAAGAGGGGAGAGGGGAGGGAAAGAGAGTGAGAGAGTGGCGGTAGGGGAAGAGGGGGGAAGAATGAGAATTACAGCAGGGAAAGAGGAAAGACAGCAGGGAAAGAGGGGAGAGAGCAAGGAAAGAGGGGGGGAGAGTGACAGCAGGGGAAGAGTGGGGATAGAGTGACAGCAGGGGAAGAGGGCAGAAGAAAGGGAGAGACAGCAGGGAAAGAGGGGAGAGAGAGGGAGAAAGAGTGAAAGCAGGGGAAGAGGGGTGAAGAAAGATAGAGACAGCAGGGGAAGATGGGGGAGAGAGTGAAAGCAGGGGAAGAGGGGAGAGGGTAGGGAAAGAGAGTGAGAGAGTGGCGGTAGGGGAAGAGGGGGGAAGAATGAGAATTACAGCAGGGAAAGAGGAAAGACAGCAGGGAAAGAGGGGAGAGAGCAAGGAAAGAGGGGGAGAGAGTGACAGCAGGGGAAGAGGGGGGATAGAGTGACAGCAGGGGAAGAGGGCGGAAGAAAGGGAGAGACAGCAGGGAAAGAGGGGAGAGAGAGGAAGAGAGAGTGAAAGTAGGGGAATAGGGATGAAGAAACAGAGAGACAGCAGGGGAAGATGGGGGAGAGAGTGAAATCAGGGGAAGAGGGGGGGAAAAAGAGAGAGACAGGAGGGAAAGAGGGGAGAAAGCAGGGGGAGAGAGTGAGATCTGGGGAAGAGGGGGGAGAGAGTGACAGCAGGGGAAGAGGGGGGGAGAGAGACAGCAAGGGAAGAGGGGGGAGAAAGAGACAGCAGGGGAAGAGGTAGGGGAAAGAGAGACAGCAATGGAAGAGGGGAGAGAGCAGGGAAAGAGGGGGGAGAAAGAGACAGCAGGGGAAGAGGGGAGAGAGCAGGGAAAGAGGTGGAGAATTTGACAGCAGGGGAAGAGGGGTGAAGAAAGAGAGAGACAGGGGAAGAGGGGGGAGAAAGACAGAGACAGCAGGGAAAGAGCGGTGAGAGAGTGATAGCAGGGGAAGAGGGGGGGAAAGAGTGAGAGCAGGGGAAGAGAGGGGAAGAAAGAGAGAGACAGCAGGGGAAGATGGGGGAGAGTGTGACAGCAGGGGAAGATGGGGAAGAAAGAGAGAGAGAGACAGCAGGGAAAGAGAGGTGAGAGTAGGGAAAGAGAGGGAGGGAGTGGCAGCAGTGGAAGATGGGGGAAGAAAGAGAGATACAGCAGGGGAAGAGGGGTGAGAGCAGGGAAAGAGTGGAATGAGAGTGACAGCAGGGGAAGAGGGGGGAGAGAGTGACAGCAGGGAAGAGGGGGGGGGAGAGAGCAGGGGGAGAGAGTGAGAGCAGGAGAAGACGGGGGAGAGAGTGAGAGCAGGGGAAGAGGGGGGAAGAAAGTGAGAAACAACAGGGGAAGAGGGGGAAAGAGTGACAGCAGGGGAAGATGGGGGAAGAAAGAGAGATACAGCAGGAAAAGAGGGGAGAAAGCAGGGGGAGAGAGTGAGAGCAGGGGAAGAGGGGGGAAGAAAGAGAGATACAGCAGGAAAAGAGGGGAGTGAGCAGGGAAAGAGGGGAAAGAGTGAGAGCAGGAGAAGGGGGAGAGAGTGACAGCAGGGGAAGAGGGGGGAAGAAAGTGAGAGACAGCAGGGGAAGAGGGGGGAGAGAGTGATAGCAGTGGAATAGGGGGAAAAAGAGAGAGATAGCAGGAAAAGAGGGGAGAGTGCAGGGAAAGAGGGGGAAGAGAGTGACAGCAGGGGGAGAGGGGGAAGAAAGAGAGAGACAGCAGGGAAAGAGGGGGGAGAGAGAGACAGCAGGGAAAGCGGGGGGTGAGAGAGACAGCTGGGGAAGATTGGGGAAGAAAGAGAGTGACAGCAGGGGACGAGGGGGAGAGAGTGACAGCATTGGAAGAGGGGAAAGAGCAGTGGAAGAGGGGCGAGAGAGTGACAGCAGGGCAAAAAGGGGGAGAGAGAGAGCAGGGGAAGAGGCGGGGGTTGAGAGTGACAGCAGGGCGGTGGCGCTCATCGCGAGGACCCCTACTTTGCTAGCCTTCCAATTTTCTTTTCGGGCAAGTAGCTAGTAATATATTAACTGGAATTTTAAGAAAATGCAACAGAACTGTTTTGTGGGGCCAATCCTTCCAAGACATTCCAATGTTTTACTTTGTCTATGGGATATAACCACTGTTTATCCTTGTAACGGTTTCCCCCGGTAGTGAGAGGGTACCAGCCGTTGGAGACGTCCTTTTCCCTGGCAAGCTGCTGTGTAAAAGTGAAGTTGGTATAATCCCATCCAAGAGTTCCAGAGGGAAAGTCAGGGTCAGCATTAAATATCCATATAGAAGCACTGCGCAGTCTCAGAAGCCCAGACCACCCATATTGGACGACACTTTCTTGGGAGTCAAAGAATACTGTCTTTATTTTGTTATATGCAGAAATATATATACACCTCTTTCCACAGGTAATACACATGCCCATATTTGGCCACACAATAGAGACAATAGGTGGGGTCACACCTCCCAGGGACTAGCCGGCTACTTTTGATACAATCAGACATTGATTAGATAATGCTTCTCTTTGTTCCATCTTTCACAATGTGAACACTTTACACGATAGGGCTCTCCTGTCTCTAGGAGACCCTAATAGGATTATGTATTATGCTAGGTGTCTGCAATGGTCTGAGCCAACATCCTGCCGAGCACAAACCAACATATCGACAGTATAGCAATGTGATCATATTTTAACCATAATAATTAAATAACCATAACACAGGGTAAAACAGTGATGGGCTCCGTTACACACCTCCCCCATGACCATAAGCCGGCATACACGGTCTGATCTCAACGGATCGGCCTGGGGATGTCCGGACAAAACGATTTGTTGGTCACTTCTACAGTTTGACAACCCATCAGCATTACTGCAATTCACATTTCCTCACATTTCAAGAACAAAACAAACGCACACTTCATACAGCATTCACAGCAATAAACATTTCAAGGAGAGGGAAAATACATTTTACAAACTGGTTTCAGACAATTAAATAATGAAGCAGAAAAGCATCAGCCTTCCAAATGAACTGAAGTCCTTTAGCTAAACCGTCCCAAGTTGCAGAGTACATTCCTCCCCCAGCTTGTGGTCGGGCCCCTATTGTACAGGGCCCACTGTTCTCCCCCTGTACACCCACCCAAAAAAATCCAGGATCCCATCCCAACAGTCCAGGATCCCAGTGTCCAAAAGGTGGGCCACAATCTCTGTCCCATAGAAACCCCTTTCCATATAAAACGTTCCCGCTCATCCCCTCTATCGTCGGCTAATGCTCGGTACTTTTGGAAGGTGGGGTCCTGTCTAGTTTCCCTCACAAGCTCTTCGGGGGTGTCCCACGCTATGGGTCTCTCTGTGGCGGTAGTGCTAAGTGTCTTCTTGTGGCTTACCTGGGTCTCCCGACCTGTTGTAGGAACGTCCTCGGTACGGGTCTGTGAGCGGGTGGTCACAGGACAAGCAGCAGCAGTCGTGGGTAAAAAGGCTGAGGCTAGAGGGCCAATATCATTGCCCAGCACAACCTCAGCAGGTAAATTATCCATGATGCCTACTGTGGTCTTTCCCGACCCGACTCCCCAATCCAAGTGTCCCGGGCGGTGGGTAAGCGAAAAACAGCCCCCCCTGCGACACGAACAGCAACGGTACTAATAGATACATGTTCTGGTTTCACGAGATGTTTCTGCACCAAAGTGATGGTAGCGCCAGTGTCTCTTAAGCCTTGTGCTATCTGTCCATTCACACGCACCTCTTGGCGGTGATGCTGGCGGTTATCCGGGGAGGCAGCCTGTACGGGGTTGGCCTCATACAAGATTCCCAAACACTCCTCAGGGCTCCCTTTGATTTTCAGGCATTGAGCAGCAGAGGGACGTGATGGCGGGGTCTCTGTGTGCGGTGTTGTGCGCCACCATTTGTTATTTGCTGATCTCAAAGAGCAATAACGGGCAATATGCCCTGTGTTGCTGCAGCGATGGCACGTCATTTTGTAAGAATCCCGGGGTTGGTGGTTAGACCCCTGAGGCCGTGGCGGTCCTGGGGGTACTGGGGCCCGAAATTCTGTGAGTGCAGCGGGTATTGAAGTGCGTGGCTCTGCTCTAGACGTTGGTCGTGTGGACCCTTGGCTCACCTTTCTGGACTCTGCGTATTCGTCCGCTAGCCGTGCTGCCTCGGTTAAGTTAGCAGGGCGATGATCTCTCAACCAATCCTGTATGTCTGCCGCCAGATCTTGGAAGAAATGTTCCATCAGGAATAGCTGTAGTACTTCCTCTCCTGTGTTGGCATTGCACCCTCACACCCAATGTGATGCCACCCTTTGTATATTGCTGGCCCATTCCATGTGGGAGTCTGCAGCCTTAGGTTGGTCCACGACCTCCATGGATCGATCCAGCTCGTCCAGCTCCAGTAGGTCAGCTATCAGCTCTCTCCGTGGTCAGTTGTTGGCACTCCTTCCTCTGGTTTCCAAGAGATCCTTTAGTGTGGGTCTTTTCAGTTTAGCGTACTGGGATTCCATTCAGCACTTGCGTTGGGGATGAAAAGGACCATCCCACCGCTGCCAACCAATGTAACGGCTACCCCGGTAGTGAGAGAGTACCAGCCGTTGGAGACGTCCTTTTCCCTGGCAAGCTGCTGTGTAAAAGTGAAGTTGGTATAATCCCATCCAAGAGTTCCAGAGGGAAAGTCAGGTTCAGCATTAAATATCCATATAGAAGCACTGCACAGTCTCAGAAGCCCAGACCACCCATATTGGACGACACTTTCTTGGGAGTCAAAGAATACTGTCTTTATTTTGTTATATGCAGAAATATATATACACCTCTTTCCACAGGTAATACACATGCCCATATTTGGCCACACAATAGAGACAATAGGTGGGGTCACACCTCCCAGGGACTAGCCGGCTACTTTTGATACAATCAGACATTGATTAGATAATGCTTCTCTGTGTTCCATCTTTCACAATGTGAACACTTTACACAATAGGGCTCTCCTGCCTCTAGGAGACCCTAATAGGATTATGTATTATGCTAGGTGTCTGCAATGGTCTGAGCCAACATCCTGCCGAGCACAAACCAACATATCGACAGTATTGCAATGGGATCATATTTTAACCATAATAATTAAATAACCATAACACAGGGTAAAACAGTGATGGGCTCCGTTACAATCCTTTTTTGTTTTTCATGTTTTTTGTTATTCTTGTAGTTTTTGAAAATGGCACATAGAGTTTCCTATGTGAAATAGTGGTCGTCTAAAAAGAGTCCGCCAGACATAAAAGTTCATCCTAGGAGTATAAACCACTGTTCTCTATGTTTTTTGCCATTTTATAGAGTTTCCTATGTGACATAGTGGTTCTCTATAAAGAGTCAAAGTGACATCAAATTTCGTCCTCAAAACAAAACCACTGTTCTCTAAGTTTGTTGGGGTTTTTGTTGTGAATTTGTCCTTTTTTTTTTGTACATCTGTTGTATTGTTTTAATTTTTTGTAAGTTAAGTTACAGCAGCACCTCATAGTAGACCATGTTTTTTGTAAAAATTCAGCAGGGAAAGAGAGGGGAAGAAAGGGAGAGAGCAGGGGGAGAGAGTGAGAGCAGGAGAAGAAGGGGGAGAGAGTGACAGCAGGGGAAGAGGAGGGAAGTAAGTGAGAGACAGCAGGAAAAGAGGGGAGAGAGCAGGGAAAGAGGGGAAGAGAGTGACAGTAGGGGAAGAGGGGGAAGAGAGTGACAGCAGGGGAAGAGGGGGGAAGAAAGAGAGTGACAGCAGGGAACTAGGGGGAGAGAGTGACAGCAGGGGAAGAGGGGGAAGAAAGTCAGAGACAGCAGGGGAAGAGGGGGAGAGAGTGACAGCAGAGGAAGAGGGGGAAGAACGAGAGAGATAGC
Source organism: Discoglossus pictus (assembly GCA_027410445.1). Taxonomy (NCBI): domain Eukaryota; kingdom Metazoa; phylum Chordata; class Amphibia; order Anura; family Alytidae; genus Discoglossus; species Discoglossus pictus. The sequence continues at coordinate 97,046 of JAPZIH010000834.1, read as the reverse complement.
AGGAAAAGAGGGCAGAGAGCAGGGAAAGAGGGGGGAGAGAGTGACAGCAGGGGAAGAGGGGGAAGAGAATGACCGCAGGGGAAGAGGGGGAAGCAAGTGAGAGACAGCAGGGGAATAGGGGGGAGGAAAGGGAGAGAGCAGGGGGAGAGAGTGAGAGCAGGAGAAGAAGGGGGAGAGAGTGACAGCAGGGGAAGAGGGGAAAGAAAGAGAGAGATAGCAGGAAAAGAGGGGAGAGAACAGGGAAAGAGGGGAAGAGAGTGACAGTAGGGGAAGAGGGGGAAGAGAGTGACAGCAGGGGAAGAGGGGGGAAGAAAGAGAGTGACAGCAGGGAACGAGGGGGAGAGAGTGACAGCAGGGGAAGAGGGGGGAAGAAAGTGAGAGACAGCAGGGGAAGAGGGGGGAGAGAGTGACAGCAGGGGAAGAGGGAGAAAAAAGAGAGATAGCAGGAAAAGAGAGTAGAGAGCAGGGAAAGAGGGGGGAGAGAGTGACAGCAGGGTTAGAGGTGGAAGAGAATGACCAGAGGGGAAGAGGGGGAAGAAAGTGAGAGACAGCAGGGGAAGAGGGGGGAAGAAAGGGAGAGAGCAGGGGGAGAGAGTGAGAGCAGGAGAAGAAGGGGGAGAGAGTGACAGCAGGGGAAGAGGGGGGAAGAAAGTGAGAGACAGCAGGGGAAGAGGGGGAGAGAGTAACAGCAGGGTAAGAGGGGGAAGAAAGAGAGAGATAGCTGGAAAAGAGGGGAGAGAGCAGGGAAAGAGGGGGAGAGAGTGACAGCAGGGGAAGAGGGGGAAGAGAGTGACAGCAGGGGAAGAGGGGGGAAGAAAGAGAGAGACAGCAGGGAAAGAGGGGGGAGAAATAGACAGCAGGGAAAGAGGGGGAGAGAGAGACAGCTGGGGAAGAGGGGGGAAGAAAGAATGACAGCAGGGGACGAGGGGGAGAGAGTGACAGCAGGGGAAGAGGGGAAAGAGCAGGAGAAGAGGGGGGAGAAAGTGACACCAGGGCAAGAGGGGGGAGAGTGAGAGTAATTTTAGAGGGGGGAGAAAGAGAGCAGGGGAAGACGGGGGAAGAGAGTGACAGCAGGGCGATGGTGCTCATCGCGAGGACCCCTACTTTGCTAGCCTTCAAATTTTCTTTTCGGGCAACGAGCTAGTAATATATTAACTGGAATTTAAAGAATATGCAACCTAACTGTTTTGTGGGGCCAATCCTTCCAAGACATTCCAATGTTTTACTTTTTTTTTTTTTTACATGTTTTTTGTTATTCTTGTAGTTTTTGAAAATGGCACATAGAGTTTCCTATGTGAAATAGTGGTCCTCTAAAAAGAGTCCGCCAGATATAAAAGTTCATCCTAGGAGTATAAACCACTGTTCTCTATGTTTTTTGCCATTTTATAGAGTTTTCTATGTGACATAGTGGTTCTCTATAAAGTCCAAGTGAAATCAAATTTCGTCCTCAAAATAAAACCACTGTTCTCTACGTTTGTTGAGGTTTTTGTTGTGAATTTGTCCTTTTTTTTTGTACATCTGTTGTATTGTTTTACTTTTTTGTAATTTAAGTTACCGCAGCACCTCATAGTAGACCATGTTTTTTGTAAAAATTCAGCCATAATCTAATAAATGACTTTGTTTTTTTCAATATAAACTTTATTTTCCTCTGGATTGTTGCATCTTTAAAATGCAATGTGCAAATACAGGTTCCTGTAAAAAAAATACCCACAGAATTAAAAGTTTGTCCTTGCCATGATGATGGGGAATTGTCTCCTTTGAAGGACAAAAAGCAAAACACTCTCAATTGGAGCCAAATCAATTATTGGTATAAAAACGTGTTCACCTTTATAGGTACCATTCATCATTTCTGCATGTATGAAACAATCTCTTACATCCTATACAATTAATCTGGTCCCATTACAAAGTCCTTTTTGGGGATTCATATTTCTCAGTAGCATGACAATTGCTCCTTTTTTCAGTTACAGAATATGTGGTGGCTTTCCAGAGGGAGTTAAAGATTTGATCAATTCCGTACTAAAGTTAGATTCACTGTCTTTGTCATCAGCCAGAACTGAATCTGCACTGAAATAATCTTTTGGGGGAGCATTGATTAATTTTAAAATTTTGTTATTTAGATTCAAGGCATCTATATGTTTGGATGTTAATATCACTTTGTTTGCAATGTCTGAGTAATCGTCGTTATTGATGGTATTTAGAGTAATTGCCGATATGAGTGATTCTTTGCAAATCATTTCTGATGGAACATTTTTGTAAGATTTCCTTCTCCAATTTGAATTAGCCAATCATTGAATTCAATTTGGCCTTGAAATCTCATATTTAGTTCTAATTTAATGTGTGTAAATATTTTCCACAGACTACTTGTCTTTATACATGTTTCAACGATGTCAGTTTTATTTCCATGTGGCACCACAGGTAATGTTTGCCTAAAATCTCATCCTAACAACATCACTTTTCCACCAAATGGCAAATCATTAAAAATACATTTATTATCAATGTTAAAATTTACAACGGCACTTAAAATATTTAAAACATAATTATCTTATATTTTTCCACCATATCGTCCATAAGTTAGAAAATGTGGTAACTGCACCCGATAATAGGGATATCTAATGTGGAAAACAATATGATAAGTACAAATATACAATTACTCATCCAAAAGCATTGATTGTGCAAAACAAAAAGCTGACTGATATATGGTCCTATTAAAATGAATATAAAGTGCTAAGTGTTAACTATAAGAAAATAGATAAAATGCTTGCTAAGTAATTGGAAAAATCCAATTATATGTGAAAGTGTATATATAAGAATCAGTCAATTCGTTTCACAAACTCCATGTGATTGCACAGCATTAAACATTAGTACACATCAATTTATAAAAATAACCTTATTATAGGTGCATCATATATACATAGTTTGCTTGTTTTTGTGGAAATCATATTACAATTGGTAGACCATAAATATGTCCCTTTCTGTTATTTGTCCAAATTGATGAACAGTTATAATCAATATATCACTATAAAGATTCCTAGCAAATGTCATAAAGTTACTTATCTCATTATATCTTAGTTCATTATATCTTTGTAATTTTTTGTATGCTTGACTATATGGGTTGTTGGCTATAATGTTATTGAGTTGTTCAAAGACTATGCTCAAACACTGTTTATTTTCAGGAAGTATCATCCATTGTTCAACAGCTTCCATTGTATCTAGGACATATAACTGTGCAAATTTCCTTTTCTCTCCTCCTTGTGGGTGTAAATGTGAAGTCCTGTGGTAAATGTGTCCTTGGACTCTAAAACAGTAAGGACCATATCCTGGGATATTTTCTGATAAGGTTGCACCCATTGAAGCAAATTAAATTGCACTGTTATAAGACCTTATGGTTTTTTTTCAAATTGCTATAATTTGGAAATTTTGGATCACTGATTATACTTTTTAAATATTCTGGAAATGTGTGTCTTTCTGTAAGTCTTACCTTTCCTTTCTGACAGCAACTAATAAACTCTACAACAGTTGGTCTTTCCTTGAGAAAATGATAGGCCCCACAAAACTGAAAAACCACCTTAAGTAATACACAATTTTGACTCTCTACCGGGAGTGCTGTAAATAAGGGATTATCCTGAGCTTCCTCAACACAGATATCACTACTACTGTATATATCAACATTGGTGTCATCTATATCAACATTGGTGCCATTAGGCAACATTTGATGATTAGGCAATGTTTCACAGACATGTTTTTTTTTTCTTTGTAGCTCTGTCACACTCAGTTTGTCCTTTTTCAGTCATTTTTCTTTTATTGTCGAGTCTCTGTCGGTCTTCTTCTCTTAATCTTCTTGAAGTCTCGTGCGACTGTGCATCTCTCCATCTTTGCTTCTGTTCCCTTGTCATTCTTATTTTCCATTCTTTCTTTTCTTCTGCGTAGTCCGCCATTGTAATCTGTAATTGTAAATACAGACGTTTTAGTTTCAATTGTAATGTTTTCTTATAGCAGACAATGGCAATCGTAACATTACTAAGATTTTTTTTTTTACTTACCTGAAATCTTAATGAAGTTCTTGTCCACTGTGTTATGGTCTTGACTCTTATTTCTTCCAATCTGTAAGATATAATGTGTTTTTTTACTGTACATATTGTTTTTAACTGTCGTCAATGCAAAACCTAAAGAGCATTAATGAAACAGTAAAATCACCTGAAATGCATTAGTATTTTTTTGGCATACATGAAAACATAAAGAGCTAAGCATATATATCACATATATAGTTGTGAGCGTACGAGTTGTTGCTAACGCTGCGGGCTCGCGTAGCGAGTCGCGGGCCTCGCGTAGCGAGGGCCGCGGCTCGCGCAGCGAGTCGCGGGCCTCGCGAAGCGAGGGCCGCGACTCGCGCAGCGAGTCGCGGGCCTCGCGTAGCGAGGGCACTGTGCCAGGTTCTCAGTTGCTGGCATGGAGCGCCGAAGGCGCTCCTTGCCAGCAACTGAGGACCCTCGCGAAGCGAGGGCCTCAGTTGCTGGCATGGAGCGCCGCAGGCGCTCCTTGCCAGCAACTGAGGACCCTCGCGAAGCGAGGGCCTCAGTTGCTGGCTTGGAGCGCCGCAGGCGCTCCATGCCAGCACCTGAGGACCTCGCAAAGCGAGGTCTTCAGTTGCAGCAACTGCGACCCTTGAAAAAAAAGTTTACGTCCAAACACATTACGACACTCGCAAACAACATACGACACACGTTGAAACACATTACGACACTCGCAAACAACATACGACACACGTTCACACACATTACGGCCTCGCAACACTCGGACGCAACTCGCGAACATTACAAAATTACAAACACAATACATACACACAGCACATACATAAAAACCTTACCTACACAAACAGGAAGCACCCAGGACCTCAAAAATGCAACTTAGAACTTAATTGCACTCAAAATAAAAGAGTTTCGACACTAAATACTTTGTTAAGCGACAAAAAAAATGGCCGACGAATAAAACGAAAACGAGGCTACACACGCAAACACCATGCTACACACGCAAACACCATACGAGACACGTTACCACACATTACGAGTTCGCAAACATCGGACGCAACACGCCGACATACAAACATTTAAAACTTAACAAAGACACACAACAAACACATAAAAAGCTTACCTACAGCAAGAGGAACCAGCCAGCACCTCAAAAAAACAAGTTACACCTACATTTAAATCAAAATAAACACTTTAGACACTAATACCATCGCTAAGCGAGAGAAAAAATGGCCGACGAACAAAACGAAAACGAGGCTTCAGACCTAACTACACTACACTTACTCGCAATAATGAAACACATACTATGCGGAACGTATCACAATCATATTAAACACCATTTTGAACAGTAATACGCCTAAAATGGCGGATGGAACGCAAATTGTAAGCTGGAACGCAAATAGCGCATGCGTATTGCGTTCTAACGGTCTCACTTTCCAGAACTTTCTACAAGTTTATAAATACTGCCTATTTCCAACTAAAAAATACATTTCTCCTCAGGTGATCAACGGAGTGACTTCTGAGATAACTGCTGCTTTTACTTGAGAAGACAATTCTTTACTAATTTACTACTTTACATTGTGCAAATTACAACTGACAGGTAAGCTATAATATATTAATAATAATATATAAATTTTATTAACAGGTCAGGTCAAACAAATAAAAAAATAAACTAGGATTTATGTAGTCATCATGTATTGCACATTTATGTGTATAGGCTCCCAAACAAAATTAAACAGAGCTTTATGTATAGTGACATCTGACACGCACATATATGTCTATAATGTATAGTTACATGTGACACGCACATATATGTCTATAATGTATAGTGACATTTGACACACACATTTCTGTGTATTGCCCCTTCATAGTGACATGTGACACACACGTATATGTGTATAATGTATAGTGACATGTGACACGCACATATATGTCTATAATGTATAGTGACATGTGACACGCACATTTCTGTGTATTGCCCCTTCATAGTGACATCTGACACCGACATATATGTCTATAATGTATAGTGACATGTGACACGCACATTTATGTGTATTACCAATGCAACAAAATTAGCTTACAACAAAATCAGTAAACAACTACATTTTAATGACATTATATGTCATGTATACTGATATGTCACACGCACATATATGTGTATCATCTATAGTTACATCTCACACACACACATTTATGTGTGTTGGAAAAAATAAATATAATGTTAATTTAACCATTTAAATTTGACTCATGTATACTGATATGTCACACGTACACAAAATAATTACATTAAACTATGTAATGTGCTTCATGTATGTGAGATTTGTGTGTAGCCCCCAACAAAAATTAAGGTTAATTGAATTAATTTACTGCAATTCAATACATCAGATAAAGCTGAATCTTTCTATTTCGTTTCATATTCAAACAGACTCTGCATCAACAGCGTCTCTCAACAATTTGCACCGTGCACTGTGAAGCACAATCCCTTTTAAAGAACACCAACAAATTTGAAGAGGTAAGATACAAGAACACATTACATGCTCAAAAGGACATGCTTTGCTAGATGACAAATTATAAATATACAAATAACTATTTCACTTTCTTTTTCAAACAGACACTACAAGAAGACCGGCGGATTAAGATTGGCAGGAGGGGACCGTCTGTCATTCAAAACTTCTATCAAGGTAAAGTATTAAGTATAAAGAAGAAATAACCATGAGCCTTATTCAATTGCAACTTCCTCATTTGAATAGGGCTCTATATAAGCACATAACATTTTTTTTATACAGAACTTTTTAGTTACTGAAATTCTAACCACAATCAAGGTTTTCAATAACTAAAAACTTTGCTCAATAAATATGTTATGTGATTATATAGAGCCCTCTTCAATTGGCAAAATTGCAATTCAATGAGGACCTATATGTCTTTAATGGCCAAGGGCCTCACTGAAATGTGATTTGCCCATTTCAATAGGGCTCTATATAAGCACATAACATATTTTGGAAACAGAACTTTTTAGTTAATGAACTTCTAACCACAATCAAGGTTTTCAATAACTAAAAACTTTGCTCAATAAATATGTTATGTAATTATATAGAGCCCTCTTCAATTGGCAAAATTGCAATTCAATGAGGACCTATATGTCTTTAATGCCCAAGGGCCTCACTCAAATGTGATTTGCCCATTTCAATAGGGCTCTATATAAGCACAGAGCATAGTTTTTAGGAAATTTTTCTTTTGTGAACACGTTCCTTTTGGATACAAGTTCACTAAATACAATGCTCTGTGATGATATTGAGCTCTATTCCATTGGCCAAAACACAATTGAATAAGTAGCTCACAATATAACAAATGCAGTAACCAAAGGCCCTTATTCAATTGCTATTTTGGAAAATTAAATATGGTTATTTTAACAAATATATGTGATGTGCTTATTTAGAACCCTATTCAAATTTCTACATTGCAATTCAATTACGGCCTTACAGTACTATTATATTGTAAAAAATGCAATTGCATGAGGGCCAAACTATGCAACATATGGTACACACAAAGGCCCTCATTCAATTGCAATTTGCCCAATTGAATAGGGCTCTAAATAACAACATAACAATAGCTTAAAACTAAGGTTTTAGTTAATAAAAAAATATCAAAAATACAGTTTTTCAATGACTACAAAATTATTTTAACTAATATGCTAATATGCTATGTGCTCATTTACAGCACAATTCAATTAGCCAAATCGCAATTCAATGACACACAAACTGCTACACACAAAACAGAATTTCTTATTAAGGCCCTCATTCAATTGCAATTTTGCCAATTGAATAGGGGTCTAAATAAGCACATCACATATATTTTTTAAAGAAGTTTTTAGTTATTAAGCATCTATCCAAAAGCACGGTTTTCACTACCTAAAAACTTCTTTAAAAAATATATATTATGTGCTTATTTAGAGCCGTATTCAATTGGCAAAATCGCAATTGAATGAGGGACTAAATGTTTAACAACCTATAAGCCTTACAAATAACCAAAAATAAGAATAACAAAAGTGTTGTGCACCTAATAGCATTGTATAAAAAAGCACACAAACTCATAGCAAACTATATTAACATTCTTCTTTAATGTTTAACAAATTATAACCTGTACAATCAAGAAGAAATTAGTTTTGCACAAGTGATGTGCACCAAACAGGATTGTCAATAACTAACACAAACACATAGCAAACTACATTAATTATATTATTTCATGTTTCACTAACTATAACCATCCAAATAAAGGTTAAATAAGTATACCACAAGTGGTGCGCACAAAACAGGATTGTACAAAAACTAACATAAACACATAGCAAAATAAATTCATATTCTTATGTAATATATCACAACCCACAAGCCTTACTAAGAACCTTAAATAAGAATAACAAAAGTCTTGGGATTGTACAGAAAGTTAAAAAAAAATTTTTTTACAAAAAATAAATATAACTGATACAATACAGCAAAATTAATACATTTTTTACTTATTTAAAAGACATTTCACTCAAACAACATTTTCTATTTTACATTACAACAGATACTGCGTGAAGACAATCGGACGAGGACTTTTTCCACAGGACCGGACCGGACCATCGGACGAGGACTCGGACCAGACCAGCAGACGAGGAATTTCAACACAGGACCAGACCAGCAGACGAGGAATTTCAACACAGGACCACACCATCGGACGAGGACTTTCACCAACGGACAACAACATCGGACGAGGAATATCGCCACAGGACCACAATATCGGACAGGGGCTATCGCGACAGGACCACACCATCGGACGAGGACTTCCGACAGAGGACCACACCATTGGACAACGATTTTGAAACGAGGAGCAACAAACATTCGGATTTAAATCACACTTCAACCAAGGTAAACTAGAATAACTACTAAAGAATAACACTAAAGAAACTGGTTTCAGTTGCATCCGTCTCAACAGAAAAATAAATTAATTAATTTACTATCTCACTTATTTTATTTAAATTGCTACTATGCAATACATAGCTCAATAACCACATCACTTTTTTTTTCACCAAAGAAGTTTTGCAGTGGTAAATATCTATCCACAAACAAAGTTTTTAATAAATACAACCATTATTTTAAATAAATATGTTACATGCTTATTTACAGCAGTATTCCATTGGAAAAATTCTGAGCCACTGAAGACAGGAATTATAAATTTAACTAAATATCAATGATACATTCATGATTTGCCTTTTATTTCAACAATTGTGCACAATCATCTTTAACAGGAATTACAAATTTCAATATACACAATTACATTTATTTGTTTCCGTTTACAGATTAATATGGCTGATAACGAGACCAAAGAAGAGAAGAAAAGACGTCAAACTAGAGAAAGACAAGAGAGATGGGCCGCCCAGCAGACACCGGAGGAGAAAGAAATTAGAAGAGAAAAAGAACGCAAAAGACTTGCAAATAAAAGAATATCCGCTGCAAAAATGAAACATACAACCAAAATAAATAAAAAAATAATAAAGCATTTACAAACTGTTCCTAAAACATCAGATGACATTTTACAACATACCAGTCAAGACAGACCAAAAAAAAAAACTACCAAAAAAAAGCATTTACAAACTCTTACTAAAAACTTACAGGACATTTCAACCGAACAAGTCCAACATATACCAAGAAAATGTACGAAAAAAACTAAACATTTAGAACCTGTTGTTGAAACATTTCATGACTTTTCATCTGATGAATATCAAAGTCAACATCCAATATGCATTGCAAATTGTCCTTTAATGAAGTCTTTAGCAGTAGAGGTTCATAGTTGTGGGGACATGACTACTCAATGTCAATTTTGAGAGGCTTATTATTTTAAACAGGAGAGACCCCGAGATGGACAATTTATTAGTTGTTGTCAAAAAGTAAAGTTCAAACTTCCACAAAGGAAACAATTTCCAACCTATTTACTAAATATTCTGACTGAACCTACTTTTCCAAATTACAAAAATTTTAAGACAAACATAAGATCCTACAATAGTGCCATATCATTTGCATCTATGGGGGCAACATTGGCTGCTAATGTACCAGGACATGGTCCTTACTGTTTTAAAGTCCAAGGACAAATTTATCATCGCACTTCCCATTTACATCCAGAGGAAGGAAATAAAAGAAAATTCGCTCAACTATATGTCCTAGATACAATGGAAGCTGTTGACCAACGTATGCAGATGGAAGAAAATAAAAAATGCTTACCCACTGTTTTCATAGAGCTAAATAATATTATGGACAACAATCCCTACAGTAAAGCTTATAAAAAATTGGCAGAAGTAGAAAATGAACAACTACTTCATTCACAAACACATCAATTACCAATGCCGAAGGTTAATATGGTGCTTAAAAGAGACAGACATACTGATAAACGTCGTTATAACTTGCCAACAACAAATGAGGTTGCAATGGTGTTTCACAATGATGAAGGAGAACCACCATTTCAAAGAGACATACGAATATATCCTAGAAATGAGGACCAACCGTTTATTAATATGAGTATCTTAAGTCCAAATTTAGATCCAATGACATATCCCATCTTTTTCCCACACGGAGAAGCAGGTTGGCAACCAAAATTAACTCTTCCCAGTTACCCAAATGCTAAAGGCAGAATCCGAAATAATGTTTCTATGCTTGAATTTAAAGTAGCTCAAATTGCCATTCGCAATGTATTTAATCCAATTTTATGTGGTGGGAAACTAACACAACAATGGATTATTGATTCATATTTGCAAGTTGAGGCAAATAATTTAAACTTTATCAAATATCAACAAGATAAACTCCGTGTAGAACAATATTCTGGACTCATGGACTATGTTGCTGACGTGGCTACAAGCAGAGACATGACAGCTGGCAAAGCCATCATTTTACCATCTTCCTTTCAAGGATCTCCTCGGAATATGAGAGAAAGATACAATGATGCTATGGCTATTGTGACAAAATTTGGCAAACCCGATTTATTTGTGACATTTACATGTAATCCACAATGGCCAGAAATTACACTAAATCTACTTCTTGGACAAACTGCTTCAGATCGACCAGATTTAGTAGCCAGAGTTTTTAAGATTAAATTAAATGAATTAATACGTGACTTCACTATAAATCAGTTATTTGGCAAATGTCTTGCTTATGTATATACCATTGAATTTCAAAAAAGAGGCCTTCCACATGCACATCTTCTAATAATACTTCAAGAAAAAGATAAATTAGATACTTCAGACAAAGTGGATGCAGTCATTGTTGCTGAACTACCAGATCCAGAACTATATGGTAGACTATATGAGATTGTTACTCATCGCATGATTCATGGACCCTGTGGTGACCTTAATCCACAATCACCATGTATGGAAAATAATAAATGTTCCAAAGAATTTCCCAAAGATTATAGAGACAAAACCTATGCCAATTGTGATGGATATCCACTTTATAAAAGAAGAGAAGGAGATAGTGCCATTATTCGTGGGAAAAAAGTGGACAATAGATATGTAGTACCCTACAATCCACATTTACTCATGAAGTACAACGCCCACATCAACGTAGAAGCCTGCACTTCCATCAAATCAATTAAATATGTCTATAAATATATTTACAAAGGTTACGATGCAGCTACTGTAGTCGTCAAAAGTGCAGACAACCCTGAAAGTAGTGAGTTAGTACATGATGAACTTGCATCTCATGTAGATGCTCGCTATGTCAGTGCGCCAGAAGCTATGTGGCGGCTTTTAAAATTTGAAATGCATGATAGATCACATGCAGTATATAGGTTAGCAGTACATTTGCCACAACGACATTTAGTCTATTTCCATGCTGGAAATGAAATGAATGCATTGGCCCAAAGTGAAGATCGTCACACTACACTAACTGCATGGTTTGCATTAAATTCCACTGATGCTGAAGCAACACAATACTTATATATTGAAATTCCATATCACTATGTTTTTGTGAATGGATTATGGAGACCAAGAAAAACCAGAGGCAATAAAATTATTCCAAGAATTTACACAGTCAGTCCAAGAGATGTTGAACGTTTTTGCTTACGGATATTACTTTTAAATGTTCCTGGAGCACAAAGTTTTGAACACTTAAGAACTGTTAATGACATTGTATATGAATCCTTCCATTTAGCTGCAAGACATAGAAACTTACTCGCTGATGATACAGAGTGGGAAAGATGCTTAGAAGAAGCAGCACAATGTCAAATGCCGCGACAGATGAGAGAACAATTTGCTTTTATTTGTATCTTCTCAAATGCTCCAAATGCATTAGCTTTGTGGGAGACTTTTAAAAGTAATATGGCTGAAGACTTTATGCGACGATACAATGAACCCATTGCACACTTAAAAGCGTTAATGGAAATCCAAGAAGTCTTTTTAACTCATGGATTAAGTTGTGCAAGTTTTAATTTGCCTGATCCAGGTCTTATAGATGACATTAACTTTGAAGACTATGACATTCAACTACAAGCAGAAAGAACAGAAGAAAGACTTGCAACTTTAAATACACTACAATTGCAAGCATTTCATGCCATTAAAAATGCTATAGATGATGACATGGTGACAGAGCGTTATTTCTATCTTGATGGACCTGGCGGATCAGGAAAAACATATTTGTACAATTTATTAATGAGTTCAGTACGAGCACAAGGAAAAATAGCAATGGCGTTTGCCACTACTGGAATTGCTGCACTTTTATTAGAAGGTGGAAGAACTGTTCATAGTGGATTTAAACTGCCAGTGCCTATTTTAGAAAATTCTGTGTCAGATATTCGCATGACATCCTTACAAGCAAAGAAATTGAAGAAATGTAAATTAATTATAATAGATGAGGCCACAATGATGTCATGCTATGCCCTCCAATGTATTGACCGTTTGCTTCGTGAAGTCATGGATAATATTTTTCCATTTGGTGGAAAGGTAATGTTGTTGGGTGGCGATTTTAGACAAACATTACCTGTTGTTGTACATGGCAATCGAACTGACATTATCGAAACATGTATAAAGTCAAGTACAGTATGGAAACATTTTACCCATCTTCAACTGCAACAAAATATGAGATCAGAAGGCCAAACTGATTTCAATGATTGGCTTATTAAAATTGGAGAAGGCAGAACAGAAAAAATACTACATTTACCTGACGACACTGTAGAGATCCCACCTCATATGATTTGTCAACAAGATATTATATCGGCTATATTTGAAGGGAGCATAAATAACGAAGAATATTCCGAGCTTGCCAACCAAGTCATACTGACGTGTAAAAATAAAGATGCATTAATCCTCAATAATAAAATCTTAAAAAAAATTTATGCACCACAAAGAAATTATCACAGTGCTGATTCTGTACTTGCTGATGACAATGAAAGTCAGGCTAACTTTTCGACTGAATTCATAAACTCTTTAACTCCTTCTGGAATGCCACCACATATTTTGCAGCTAAAGAAAGGTGCAATTATCATGTTACTGCGAAATATGAATCCCAAAAAAGGCCTATGCAATGGCACAAGATTAATTGTTCAACAATTAAAGGACCATTTTATAGATGCTGAAATTTTAACTGGGACCCATAGAGGAGAGAGAGTTTTCATACCAAGAATAGATTTAGCACCAAGTGAAAGTAGTCTCCCTTTTATACTTCAAAGAAGACAATTTCCCATTATTATGGCATTTGCCATGACCATTAATAAATCACAAGGTCAAACTTTCAAATCTGTGGGTATTTTCTTGGAAGAACCAGTTTTTGCACATGGTCAATTGTACGTTGCGTTGTCAAGGTGCAAAAATCCACAGGCTATTAAAGTTTACATTGAAAACAATGAAAGTCAAGGTGATTTATTAGAAGATGGACGTATTTTTACTAAAAACATTGTCTACTATGAAGTACTATAACTTTGAAGGATACTAATTAAAGATGCCAAGATTTTTTAAAAGCATTGCAAAATACATAACAATTGGTTGTTTAATTCAGTCATAATTAATGGAAGTCATGTTTATGAATGATTCGCCTCACAAAATACTTGCCTTGCATTGTTAGTAAAAATTATGTTAAAATGTTAAGTCACTATGTTAATGTTTCTAATGTTACAAGTTTAAAAAATATATTTTCAAGTTATTTCATTCAACATATTACAAAGTGGATGTTAAGAGGTCAAGCACCTTTTAAGTCACAATGTAAATATTGTCTGTTATCTTAAGATTACTACCTACATTAATGTTTATCGCCAATTTATGTGCTCAGTAATGAATTACTTTAATTACGTACGTTTTAAGAAGAGTTTTACTGTATGCCTTCCTCTACATTCAATGTATATTCAAGTTAACAATTATTGTGATAGAAATTGAATTTTAATACTGATTAATTTAAATGTCAATTGTTTTTACATTCAAATGTTAATACTTTTAATAAAAAATTACTTTACAAAATGTATTCACTATGTTCATGTTTATAATGTTCAAAATTATACCAATGTTTTGTCAACTTCTAAACTTACATAAAAAATAAAGTTCAAGTTTAAAAATATATACTTTCATGGTTATTGCTTACATATATTTTAAACTTCATCTTAAAATTTGCAACGTTTAAAAAAGGCTTTTTACTTTTGGCTTTCCTATTCATTCAATGTATATTCAAGTTAACAATTCTTCAGATACTAATTACATTTTAAAAAACCATTACATCAACATTTTACAAAAATACACGTTCATATTAAAATACTTACAAGTGTCAAAAATATATGTTAATAACTAAACAACTTGACAAACATATACATAACATTGCCGTCATTTTTTGACGGGCAAGTCGCTAGTATATTAATAAATACGGTCAGTTTAAAATATATATATATATATTTTTTATAATTAATTAATAATTAATTAATACATTAATATACATTAATTAATTAATCATTGACTGTCATCAATGCAAAACATAAATAGCTAATCAAGTTTTCCTAAAGAAGGGCATCATTGAAACGTAAATTTCATATCCAAACACAAAGAGCTATGAGCAAACTATAGATTGCCCTGAAAAGGATTTGTAAATTTTTGATTCAATTTATAATCAATCAATGTATGATGTTTAATTGGCATACATTCAAATGTAAATAGCTAAGCATCTATGTATTCATAAATAAGGTCAGTCTATTTTTTTTATTATTAATTAAGAATTAATAAAAAAACGTTCATTAATTAATTAATAAATAACTGTCATCAATGCAAAACAAAAATACTTAATCCTGTTTTCCTAAAGAAGGGCCCCATTTATGTATTCATAAAGTAAGGGCAGTGTAAAATATGAGATTTTGTATAATTTTTTTTAAAATAAATGATTAATTATGAATAAATTAATATACTTTACCTATTTATAATTAATATCCAGCAATCAACATCCTGAAGAGCTAACAATCTCTTTGGATCTTCCAGCAGCAGAAAATGTACAGTTAGACTGTTCATCACCTCAGGAGAAAGTGTCAGCAATGTGGCAAGGCGAGGCCAAATCGTTTGTTTAGGCGGGAAAACCTCCATTTCAGAATCATAATGTTATTATTTGCAAGTTAGTGTTGTAAAATGGCAGTGATTGTCTATGTCTTACGCGCCTCGCAAGCATCTTCCGTCCTTCCTAATAGTCTATTTTGTAACTTGTAAGTTCCAGACGTTGAGTTGCGAGCTATGGCCTCATTTTGCCTCGTTTTCATTTTTTTCAGCCGCCATTTATTATTTATAGATGTACATGAATATGACCCTGTGAAGGATTTTTCATGTATTTGCCTATGGGCCCTCAGTTAAAACATTCTCCCTGCTGTTTTAATGCCTGTATCTGTTCGGTTCAATATGTATGTACCACTTTAAGAACCAAGGGTATTTGTGTGTAATGCATTGCAGAACATTTTTTTTTAAAAGTTGACAGTTGGAAGTTTACTGTTGGAGCGGGGTTTAAAAAAAGTTCAGTTGACTCACTGAACGCTGTTTCGTCTGATTACTGGGGGATGTGGGATATTACCTTCTATACCAGCGTAAATCTGGGGATTTAATATTCAAGTCCTGCTTCAACTGGTTGGCAGCGGTGGGATTTTACCTTCTACTTCCGTTACACCAGGATGCCAAGCAGACACTGGGAACAGTGAATGGAAGGCTGGTACACCCTGCTTAAAAGAAATACACTGAAAGAGCTACTGGAAGCTCGTGGAAGGATTGCTAGCAACAAAACCAAGCAGGTCATTATAGCAGAGTTAATGGAGCTAGACCAAAAAAACTTGGTTGCAGCAATGCCAGCTGTAGAAGAGATGGAGACACCAGTGATTCAGGAGGAGGAATCACCAGCCAACAAAGAAATGAGGGAGAAACTAGCTTGGTTCGGTACGAACCCAACGGCTGACATTATTCTGAAAGTAATGAGCCTTTTAGCGGAGGAGGCTAAACAAAAAAGAGACGCAGAGCTACAATTAAAAATGGCAGCGGTCCAGCAGGCAGCAGCACACTCCCCAAACAGTGAGTACAACACAGCGGATACAAAGAAAATTCCGTTCAGCGCTTTTAAAGCTTTTGACGAAAAAGACTGTGAGATTGATAACTATTTAGCAGATTTTGAGCGACAATGTAACCTGCACCGAATAGCTAAGGAAGAATGGGTTTCAATATTGTCAGGAAAGCTGTCAGGCAAAGCCTCTGATGCTTTCCGGGCTGTACCAGAACAGGAGATCCATAGCTACACCAGGGTTAAAGAAGCACTCCTGGCCCGTTATGCAGTAACCCCAGAGTCCTACCGACAGATGTTCAGGCACTCACGCAAAACCGCTAAAGATTCCTACATGGAATGGGCATGCAAGTTATCCCTGTCGGCCTCGGTGGGTTTAACAGTAGCAAGGCCGCCACCACGGAGGATATTTTGCAACTGATACTCCTGGAACAGTTTTATAACCATATCCAGGCGGATGTCAAAGACTGGGTGAGAGACCGCAGGCCCCTGTCTCTACCAGAGGCCGCCAATTTGGCGGGGTAACGGGTGGCGTAAACTACCACTGTGAGGATATAACGTAGGTTGGGCCAAGGGTCCTATGATGTCCACGGCTACCCTCGTGAATGGTTCTTCAATTATGGGCATGGAGATAGGAATATCACTGCATATAGACCCTACATATACCCTGCCCCCCCACGTGTTACTCCCCCCAGTATATATGTTATGTGTATATATATATATATAGTGTGTCAGACAGGGTCAGTATATCCCGGGTCTATACCTATCTGTACTGACCCTGTCTGACACACTATATATATATATATATATATATATATATATATATACATAACATATATACTGGGGGAGCAACACGTGAGGTGGGGCAGGGTATATGTAGGGTCTATATCCAGTGATATTCCTATCTGTACTGACCCTGTCTGACACACTATTCATATATATATATATATATATATACACATAACATATATACTGGGGGAGCAACAAGTGGGGGGGTGGGGCAGGGCATATGTAGGGTCTATATGCAGTGAAATTCCTATCTGTACTGACCCTGTCTGACACACTATATATATATATATATATATATATATATATATATATACACATAACATATATACTGGGGGATCAACACGTGGGGGGGCAGGGTATATGTAGGGTCTATATGCCGTTATATTCATATCTGTACTGACCCTGTCTGACACACTATATATATATATATATATATATATACACATAACATATATACTGGGGGAGCAACACGTGGGGGGGGGGGGGTATTTGTAGGATCTATATGCAGTGATATTCCTATCTGTACTGACCCTGTCTGACACACTATATATATATATATATATACTAGCGACGGTCAATAAAAATTAAATGTTGTGAAATTTTTTGCAACACAAAAGGAGTCACCTACATTTGTTCCCTTTTTTTTTTTCTAAAAATAAAAACACATTATTTATTTTAACTTTTTCTTTTTTTAACTTTCAACTTTCAACTTATATTTCACAAACATGAAACTTTGTAACATGAAACTTGAATATGAAACATTCGTTCAACATTTTGTTAACAATACTAACACTTTTCAATACATATTTATCACTGAGTAACTGCGGACTATATTAACTTAGAGTAAGTAAATTGTTTTAACAATAACATGCTTTTTATCATTTGTAACATATTTGTAAAACTCTTGTTAAACTAAATTAGCATTGAATCCAGAGGAAGGCAAACAATAAAAACCCTCTATTGAAACTTGTCCAATTGCATCAAAGAGGGAAAAAAAAAAATTCCTTCCTGACCCCATTAACTGGCGATCGGATTTCTCCCTTAATCAATACTTTGGCCCTTATTCAATTGCAATTTGGCCAATTGAATAGGGCCCTAAATAAGCACATAACATATATTTTTTAAAGAAGTTTTTAGTTAGTAAGCGTCTATCCAAAAGCAATGTTTTCACTAACTAAAAACTTCTTTAAAAAAAATATGCTATGTGCTTATTTAGGGTCCTATTCAATTGGCCAAATCGCAATTGAATGAGGCCCTTAGTCTTTAAATAATACATTTCCAATTATTATTAAAATATTTAAACTTTATACTAACAATACATATTTGACTATACCACATATATATTGACCAAACTTTTTTCAAAATTCCAAAAACACATATTTAACATCTGAAATTTTAATATCAAACAATAACATTTAACTGTTATAAACTTGAAAAAGTCAATTAATTGTTTTGTGGGGCCAATCATGTAACTATAAAACTTTGAACCCATTCCAATCTGTTTAAGGATATTTTACTGTTTATTCTTTGGATGTTTTATGTGAAATGTTTTTTTTGTGCAATCATATTGAGTCCCATAAAATGTTGGCATTAAAATGAAACCATTGTCCTCTATCTTTCCAACACCTCATAGTAGACAATGTTTTTGGTGTAAACACATCCATTGTCCAATAAATGACCCTGAGTTTCGTTTTCTTCAACATGCACTTTAATTTCTTTTGGATTAGTGCACCTTGAAAAAGCCACATAGAGTTGTCCATGTGCAAAAACTGGTTCCTTTAAAAATATCGCAACTGACTTAAAAGTTTGTCCTTGGGATTTATTGATGGTCATAGCAAATGCCATTATAACTGGAAATTGTCTCCGTTGAAGGACAAAGGGCAAACCACTCTCACTTGGAGTTAAATCAATTCTTGGTATGAAAACTCGTTCACCTTTATGGGTACCAGTTATAATTTCTGCATGTATAAAATGATCTTTTAACTCATGCACAATTAATCGGGTCCCATTACAAAGTCCTTTTTTTGGATTCATATTTCGCAATAACATAACAATTGCGCCTTTTTTCAATTGTAAAATATGTGGTGGCATTCCAGATGGTGTTAACGAATTAATAATACTAAAATTCGATTCACTGTCTTTATCATCTGACAGAATAGAATCTGCACTGTAATAATTATTTTGTGGTTCATTCATATATTTTAAAATTTCGTTATTTACATTCAAGGCATCAATATTTTTTGATGTTAATATTACTTTGTTTGCAATGTCTGTGTAATCCTCATTATTAGGAGTGTTTAGAAATATGGCTGATATGAGTGATTCATTGCAAACCATTTCTGATGGAATTTCAATGGTATCATTTGGTAAATGCTGTATTTCTGGATGTTTTCCATCACCGATTTTAATGAGCCACTCATTGAATTCATTTTGGCCTTCAGATCTCATATTTAATTCTAATTTGAGATGTGTAAATATTTGCCACAGTTTACTGGTCTTGATACATGTTTCAATGATCTCTGTTCTATTTCTGTGTGGCACAACAGGCAATGTTTGCCTAAAATCGCCTCCTAACAGCATCACCTTTCCACCAAAAGGCAACTTATTATCCATTACTTCTTTTAAGAATCTGTCAATACATTGCAGTGCATGACATGATAATTAGTTTAGTTAGTTTGAATTTCTTTGCTTGTATAGAATTGAGTCGAATATCTGACACTGATGTTTCCAAAATGGGAACTGGCAGCTTAAATCCACTATGCCCAGTTCTCCCACCATCTAACAAAAGTGCAGCAATTCCAGTTGTTGCAAATGGCATAGCTATCTGACCCTGTGATCGAATATAACTCATCAAACAATTGTACAGATAAGTTTTTCCTGATCCACCTGGTCCGTCTAGATAGAAATACTGGTCTTTGACCATTTCATCATCTGTAGCATTTGTGATGGCATGAAATGCTTCTAACTGTAAAGTATTTAAAGTTGCCAGTTTTTCTTGGGTTTTTTGTTTTTGAAGCTCAGTGTCATAATCATCAAAATTGATGTCATCTATAAGTCCTGGATCAGGTAAATTAAAACTTGCACAATTTAATCCATGAGCCAACAATATTTCTTGGATTTCCATCAATGTTTTTAACAGAGCTATTGGTTCTCTGTAACGTTTCAAGAAATCTTCTGACATGTTTAATTTAAATGTTTCCCACAAAGTGAAAGCATCAGGTACATTGCAAAATATACAAATAAATGCAAATTGTTGTCTCATTTGCTTAGGCATTTGACATAGTGCTGCTTCTTCCAGACACCTCTCCCATTCTGTATCATCAGCTATGAAATTTTGATGTCTTGCAGCTAATAGGAATGTATCATAAACTATGTCATTCACTGTACGTAAATTCTCAAAACTCTGTGCACCGGGAACATGTAGCAGAAGTAATCTTAAGCTGAAACATTCAATATCCCTTGGAGTGACGGTATAAATGCGTGGTATGATTTTATGAGTATCTCTTCTTGTTGTAGCCATAGACCATTTACAAAAACATAGTGATGTGGTATCTCTATGTATAAAAATTGTCTGGCCTGCGTATCCTGACAGTTTAATTTAAACCACGCAGTAAGCGTAGTATCTCTGTCTTCACTTTGATATAATGCAGATCTTTCATTTCCTTGAGTAAAGCAAACCATCTGACTTTGAGGCAAATGTACAGCTAAACGATAGATAGCATGTGACCGATCATGCATCTCAAATTTCAAAAGGCGCCACATTGCTTCAGGAGCACTCACATACCGAGCATCTAAATAATTTGATAGTTCATCATGTAAAATTGGATTTTCATTTTCATTTCCAACACATTGTACAACAACAGTAGCTGCATCGTATCCTTTGTATATATATTTATACAAATACTTAATTGATTTAATTGAAGTGCAAGCTTCCACATTGATGTGTGCATTGTACTTAATGAGCAAATGTGGATTGTATGGAACGACAAATCTATTATCAACCTTTTGGCCACGGATAATAGCTGTTTGTCCTTGTGTTCTTTTATACAAAGGATATCCATCACAATTTGCATAGGTTTCCAGTTGAAATTGTTTTGGAAATTCTTTAGTACATTTTTTATTTTCCATACATGGTGAATTCGGATTCATTTCTCCACATGGGCCATGAATCATTCTATGTGTAACAATCTCCCAAAGTTTTTTATATTTTTCTTGGTCTGGCAATTCTGCACAAATTACTGAATCCACTCTCTCTGCAGTGTTCAACTTGTCTTTTTCCTGCAGTATTAAAAGTATGTGAGCATGTGGCAATCCCCTTTTTTGAAATTCAATGGTGTAAACATAAGCCACACATTGTCCAAATAAGTATGCTTTAGTGATATCATGAATTAATGAATTGAGTTTGATTTTAAATACTCTTGCCACTAAATCTGGTCGGTCAGAAGTACTTTGTCCCAGATTCAAATTTTCCTTGATCTCTGGCCATTGTGGATTACACGTGAATGTAATAAATAAATCTGGTTTTCCCAAATTTTGTAACAATAGCCATGGCATCATTATACCTTTCTCGCATATTGCGAGGAGATCCTTGGAAAGAGGATGGCAAAATAATTGCTCTTCCGGCTGGAATGTCTCTGTTGGAAGCTAAATCTGCCACATAATCCATTAATCCACAATACTGTTCTACTCGTAATTTATTTTGTTGATATTTAATAAAATTTAGATTATTGGCTTCAACTTGTAAATATGAATCAATAATCCATTGTTGAGTGAGTTTTCCTCCATGTAAAATTGGATTAAAACAATCACGGATAGAAGTATGTGCAACTTTATATTCCAGCATGGAAATATTAGATCTAATACGAAGTTTAGTATTGGGATAACTTTCCAATTGTAATTTTGGTTCCCATCCTGGTTCCCCATTTGGAAAGAAAATGGGATATGTCATTGGATCTAAATTACAGCTTAATATATTAATGTTGATAAATGGTTGTTCTTCATTGCGTGGATATATTCTAATATCCCGCTGAAAAGGTGGTTCACCATCTTCATTTTTAAACAACATGGCAACCTTGTTTACAGTAGGTAAATTATATCTTCTTTGATCAGTGTTGCGATCTCTTTTTAACACCATATTGACTCTTGGTGTAGGCAATTGATGTCTTTGAGCATGTTCCTGTTGTTCTTTTTCAAGCTGTGCTAATTGTTTGTATGCTTGACTATATGGTTTTTTTTCCATAATTTTTTCAAGCTGTTCATAGACTATGCGCAAACACTGTCTATTTTCTGGAAATATCATTCTTTGTTCCACAGCTTCCATCGTATCTAAGACATATAACTGTGCAAATTTCCTTTGCTGTCCTTCTTGTGGGTGTAAATGTGAAGTTCGGTGGTATATTTGACCTTGAACTCTGAAACAGTAAGGACCATGTCCTGGTACATTTTCTGCTAATGTTGCACCCATTGAAGCGAATGAAATTGCACTGTGATAAGACCTTATGTTTTGTTTGAAATTATTATAATTTGGAAATGTTGGATCACTCATAATGCATTCTAAATAATATGGAAATGGGTGTCTTAGTGGAAGTTTCACCTTTCCTTTCTGACAGCAACTAATGAAATTTCCGTCAGTAGGTCTTTCCTTTATAAAATGATAGGCCCCACAAAACTGACAAACCACATTAAGTAACCCACAATAATGAGTATCTACTTGTACTGCAGTAGTAAACACATTATCATGCATTTCTTCAACATAAATATCAGACCGACTTTCTATATGTACATTTTTTTTCTTTTGTTTCTACATTTAAGTCATTCTGCAAAACAGAATCATTGGACAATGGTTCACAGAGATGTTTTTGTTTACTTTTACGTTTCTTGGAAGCCCCAACACACTCACTTGAGGCTTTCTTACTCATCTTTCTTTTATTTAAAAGTCTCTGTCGATCTTCTTCTCGCAAGCGTTGTGAAGTTTCCGGTGTCTGAGCATCTCTCCACCTTTGCTTCCTTTCCCTTGCCAATCTTCTTTTGTGTTCAATTTTGTCTTCTCCATTGTCCGCCATTTTAATCTGTAATTTTAAATAGAGATGTAATTATTGTTTGTTCTTTGTTTTATATACATTTTTTTCCGATTGGTACTTTTAGATTAAAGTAGATGCTTAAACTAATAAAACATTTTCAATTGTTGCACTTTAGTCTGAAAGAAATGAAGCCATTTTTCAAAGTATTTTATTGACATATATGAAATCGGAAATAGCTGCACATATCCATCTTTATATTACTAATCTTTCAATGACATTCGTTCTTGATTTAATTCACAGCATACCATCCTTTTATTTTTTTTGCAAGTGTTTAAAGCTTCTTTTTTTCTTTAAATATTATTATTACTTAGTATCTTTTCAACTTTTTTAAAGTTTTAACTAAATATCATAAATTAATGACTCAATAAGTACTATCCATTTTCAATCAATGTAAATTTTCACAAAAAATATAATACATAGGGCCTTATTCAATTGCGATTTTGCCAATTGAATAGGGCTCTATATAAGAACAGAGAATATTTTTTTACATACATTTTTAGTTAGTAAACACCTTGCTTTTGCATAGAAGTTCACTAACTAAAAACTTGTGTAAAAAAATATGCTATGTGCTTATATAGAGCCTTATTCAATTGGCAAAATCGCAATTGAATGAGGCCCATAGGCTTTTTCTATGCGTAACTACAAAATAACATTTTATACCTGTGAAGATGATGTTGATGTTATTCAAAGACTGCAAACGTCACACTGTCTGTTTATTCCCTTGCAGATCCGAATAAACTGTAAAATGAAATAGATAATATTTTTAAACTTTTGCTTCATCAATATCATTAAATTAACATCAACAGACATATAGTTGTCTACATTAAAAACATCATCTTTTTTAAGATTTTGCCATAGTAATATAATTAAAATTCTATACCTGTCCAAATGATCTTTATGATGTTCAATTTGTGCAAACGTCACTATCTCTGGTCATTCACGTAGATTTCCCTGCAATTCTACAAAATAGTAAAATTAATGTATAATATGTTACTTCATCTGTATTAATCAATACGGCTTAACATACCTATTTTGCATAGATTAAAAACATGAAATAAATATATCAATAAATCAACATGAACACACATATGAAAGCATAGATTATAAACATACACTCAATATTACTGTTAGTCTTTAAATAAGATTCAATGAATGTGTATTAATATTAAATTAATGTCTGACTAAATATAACATCAACACATAACCATGTTCCCTTTATTTATTTTTTTAGAGTGGTATACAAAATATATAAGAACTGAATTATTTAAATAATGTACATACATGAATAATTAATTAATCAACGTGTTCCATTTTTTATGCATATTCTTAAACGTTAACCTTTTTTAATATTAATGATTAGTAATGATACATTATGAATGTTATTTACAATTCTTACCCACAGGTAATCACGACATATCACAAAATAGTTCTTAAATTAATGTACATTAATAATTAATGAATCAATGTATTCCTAATTAATTAATGTACATTATGAATATTATTAACAATAGTTTCACACAGGTAATCACGACATATAACCAAATAATTGTTAAATTAATGTACATTAATAATTAATTAATAAATATGTTTTTTATTGACATTTTTAATTTTGATATTAATAATTAATTACTTATTAATGTACATCATGAATGTTATTCATAATTGTTTCACACAGGTTAGCACAATATTTTTTTTATATTAATTAAATTTCTTATCTATTATTTATTAAGTAAGTACCAAATTATTAATTAATAATTATAAATAATAAGCACAATATTAATTTTCTATTAATTACATTTCTTATCTATTATTTATTAATTAAGTACAAATTTATTAATTAATAATTATAAATAATATATTTACCTTTTTTAATGTAATAATGCTGAAGTAGTATACTGAAGAGCTAACAATCTCTTGCGATTTGCCTGCATCAAAAAACATCCAGTCAGACTGTCATCACCTGAGGAGAAAGTGTCAGTCATGTGTGAAATGTGCCCTATATATAGGGTTTGTGCACGAGACAAATTCATAGTTTTAGGCGGGAAATCCGCAGTTGCGCGAGCCAAATGCGTTGTTTTCGGCGGGAAATTCTATGTGGCGCAAGCCAAAGGCGGGAAATCTGTGTTAATGCGTAAATCGGTAATATTGTTTCGTAAAATGTACTCGCTACTGTCTTTTTACTCATTGCGCGGTTAATCCGCATCCTTTATCTCGTTGTTTTTCAAACACATACGTCTGTGGCTGTGTTTTACGCAGTTCGTAGTAGTATAGCCTCGTTTTCATTTTTTTCGGAGGCCATTTTTTTCTCGCTTAGCCGATTTCCGATCTTTGTAACTCGGCTAAATCGATCTAAATTGCAGTTCCAACTCACTTCCAGACGTCCTGCCTGGTTCCCCATGCTGTAAGTGACCTTTGTTTTATTTTTTAGTGTGTATTTAGTATTTTTTTTACTGTTTTTGTTCCGCCGCTTATCTCGTAATTTTTTTCACCTCATATTTTTTTTCTAAGTGCTACGGTTTAACGGCTCGCCTCGCTACGCGAGGCTCGTCTGCAATGAGCGTCTGCGGCGCTCATTGCCAAAGTCCTACGATGTAACGCGCTCATTGCCAAAGTGGTGCGATGTAACGGCTCGCCAAGCGATGGCAAAGTGGTACGGTGTAACGGCTCGCCGAGCGGCGCTCATCGCTAAGTCGGGCGCACTACGCAACACTACGGTTTAACGGCTCGCCTCGATACGCGAGGCTCGCCAGGCGATGAGCGCCTGCGCCGCTCATTGCTAAGTCGTACGCACTACGCAACGCAGCGTGATGACGAATCGTAGTTAGACAATTATAATATGTGATATATATATACATAACATATATACTGGGGAGCAACACTTGGGGGGGCAGGGTATATATAGGGTCTATATGCAGTGATATTCCTATCTGTACTGCCCCTGTCTGACACACTATATATATATATATATATATATATATATATATATATATATACATATATACACATAACACATATACTGGGTGAGCAACACGTGGGGGGGCAGGGTATATGTAGGGTCTATATGCAGTGATATTCCTATCTATATTGACCCTGTCTGACTCACTATATATATATATATATATATATATATATATATATATATACATAACATATATACTGGGGGAGCAACACGTGGGGGGGGGCAGGGTATATGCAGGGTCTATATGCAGTGATATTCCTATCTATACTGACCCTGTCTGACTCACTATATATATATATATATATATATATATATATATATATATATATATATATAACATATATACTGGGGGAGCAACACGTGGGGGGGGCAGGGTATATGCAGGGTCTATATGCAGTGATATTCCTATCTCTACTGACCCTGTCTGACACACTATATATATATATATATACACATAACATATATACTGGGGGGGCAGCATGACACCTAAATCCCCCCGCCATGGCCAGGTATTCATCTGGAAATATCGGTGTTTTTTTGGCCCCATGCGCATGCTCCCCAGGTCGCTTCGGTCTCTTCCTCTCTGCAGCTGATCTTTATAATAATATAATATATATATAATATAATAATAAATAATATTACCCCAAGGGTGTCAGCTGCTGATAGAACGTCCACTACAGAGCGGGTTATCAGCTGGAAAAGAGACAGATATATTATTGTTATTATTATTATTATTATTATTATTATTATTATTATTATTATTATTATTATTATTATTCTCGTTGTTATTCTTATTGTTATTATTATTGTAGTTCTTGTTATTCTTATTCTTATTCTTGTTGTTGTTATTATTATTTTAACGGAACCCATCACTGTTTTACCCTGTTTTATGGTTATTTAATTCTTGGTTAAAATATGATCCTACTATTATACTGTATGTATGTTGGTTTATGCTCTGCAGAATATTAGCCCAGACTATTGCAGACCTTGGCATAATAGATAATCCTATTACAGAGACTCCTCATAAGATAAGGAAGTCGGCCTCTGCCCCCCTTTGTCCCTTGTACAGAGCAGAATGTCCTGCAGGTTATACCAGCAGAAGAGCTGTCATCAGGGCAGAGTGCCGCTGGCCTCTGCCCCTCAAGTCCCCTCAGCGTGTTGCCCCATCACCACAGTGAAATATCCAGGTGCCTGGTTAGACTTCCCCCCAATGGGGAGATGTGTGACAAAGTGCCCTTCGCCACTTTGTCCTGGAGAGGACTTATTGCCAGCCTCCTGCCCTGCGACTATGGCCCTGGGACATATTGCCCTTTAAAAACAGGATTTGGCCATACCAGAGTGTATGTCCCTCATTCTGGCCCTTTGGATACAGGGGGGTCATTCGGTGCTTGCCCTGTGGGAGCGGTGATGCCCCAGGTAGCTATGCCATGGAGCCCATTCATATAATGAAAGACTATGGGAAAGACATTAGCTGCATGGCAATTGAACGGTGTGAATAGGATCTGAGCGCTATTCGGTAGTTTTGTGCGCTCAGATCCCAGCTATCTGGGGATATGTGAAATGTGAGTAAATGTGAATTGCAGTAATGCTGATGGGTTGTCAAACTAGAGAATTGACCAACAAATACTTTTGTCCGGACATCCCCAGGCCGATCCGTTGGGATCAGACCGTGTATGCCGGCTTATGGTCACGGGGGAGGTGTGTAACGGAACCCATCACTGTTTTACCCTGTTTTATGGTTATCTAATTCTTGGTTAAAATATGATCCTACTATTATACTGTATGTATGTTGGTTTATGCTCTGCAGAATATTAGCCCAGACTATTGCAGACCTTGGCATAATAGATAATCCTATTACAGAGACTCCTCATAAGATAAGGAAGTCTATTGTATAAAGTGTTTTCATTCTCAGACATAAGAACAAAGAAGGATGATCTAATCAATGTCTGATTGTATCAAAGTTGCAAGGTAGCCTCAGGGAGGTGTGACCCACCTATTGTCCCTGTATGTGTATTGTGTGGTCAACTATGGGGGATGTGTATTGCCTGTGGGAAGAGATGTGTATATATATTTCTGCACATAACAAAATAAAGTCAGTAGTCTTGAACTCCCTATTGAGTGTCGTCCAATATGGGAGGTTGGGAATGGTGAGACTGTAGTGCCTCTTGGGAATTTTACCGTATACTAGCGGAGATATTGGATTCGTGTTCCAACTCCGTTACAATTATTATTATTATTATTGTTATTATTATTATTATTTGTAACACACCAACATATCACATATAACAATACAAGATAAAGACACATACAGATTGGAGGGCTGGGTCGCAGAGCTTGCAATCTAAAGTACAATGTTTTATTATAAACGTGTTCCCAGAAGACATCTCTTCCCTCGTCATCTCACAGCCCTGTAAACCCTCCACACGTCTCACAGCCCCAGAGCGGTCTCTTTATCTTCTTTTAAATTATTATTTAAATATTTATTGTGGGATATTTATGGGACCAAAGTGAGGATCAGCGGCGCTAAAACACGAGGCGTCTCCAAGACGTAAGGTTTCTATGGGAGATATTTATTGATCTGAGAGAAACTTTAACCCTGTGTGATAAGTGGCTCCTATAGAAAACATCGGACATGGGGACACAGAGCTATTATTGTATCCCCTCTTGATAAATACCCCCCACAGTGTTCAGGCAGGTTGGGATCTTATTCTGTATCTTATCCGTATCACTGATTACAATCCCACAATAACATACAGTGAAACTAAACAGTTTTGCTTTTGAAATTTAAATTCTATAATATTAGGTATTTATTCCGATTTAAAATTAAACCAGAGCTTGGGTTTTATATATAATATATAACTGACCAATTTATCATCTGCGCCACTGCTAGGGTCGCCAGTGCCGATAAGAGATGAGACTGTAGAAAAACAGAAAATACACCGATATCAGTGTTATTATTCACATATTATATTATATATGCAGCGTGACATATCCATTCATATCTATCTATATATCTATCTATTTCTCTATCTTTTTCTTTCTATCTATCTATGTATCTATCTTTTTCTATCTATCTATCTATCTATATATCTATCTATTTATCTTTATTCTATCTATTTATCTCTCTCTATATCTATCTATCTATGTATCTATATATCTATTTATCTATCTATCTATCTATCTATCTATCTATCTATCTATCTATCTATCTATCTATCTATCTATCTATCTAGCTCTCTGTCTGTCTATCTATATATCTGTCTGACTGTCTATCTATCTATCTATCTATCTATCTATCTCGCTATATCTCTATCTACAGTGGATATAAAAAGTCTACACACCCCTGTTAAAATGTCAGGTTTCTGTGCTGTAAAAAAATGAGACAAAGATAAATAATTTCAGAACTTTTTCCACCTGTAATGTGACCTATAAACTGTACAACTCAATTGAAATACAAAATGAAATATTTTAGGTGGAGGGAAGAAAAAAATATATAAATAATGTGGTTGCATAAGTCTGCACACCCTCTTATAACTGGGGATGTAGCTGTGTTCAGAATTAAGCAATCACATTCCAAATCGAGTTAAATCGGAGTCAGCATACACCTGCCATCATTTAAAGTGCCTCTGATTAACCCCAAATAAAGTTCAGCTTCTCTAGTTGGTCTTTCCTGAAATTTTCTTAGTTGCATCCCACAGCAAAAGCCATGGTCCACAGAGATATTCCAAAGCATCAGAGGGATCTCATTGTTAAAAGGTATCAGTCAAAAGAAGGGTACAAAAGAATTTCCAAGGCATTAGACATACCATGGAACACAGTGAAGACAGTCATCATCAAGTGGAGAAAATATGGCACAACAGTGACATTACCAACAACTGGAGCTCCCTCCAAAATTGATGAAAAGACGAGAAGAAAACTGGTCTGGGAGGCTACCAAGAGGCCTACAGCAACATTAAAGGAGCTGCAGGAGTATCTGGCAAATACTGGCTGTGTGGTACATGTGACAACAACCTCCTGTATTCTTCTTATGTCTAGGCTATGGGGTAGAGTGGCAAAACGAAAGCCTTTTCTTACGAAGAAAAACATCCAAGCCAGGCTACATTTTGCAAAAATACATCTGAAGTCTCCCAAAAGCATGTGGGAAAAGGTGTTATGGTCTGATGAAACCAAGGTTGAACTTTTTGGCCATAATTCCTAAGATATGTTTGGCGCAAAAACAAAATTGCACATCACCAAAAGAACACCATACCCACAGTGACGCATGGTGGTGGCAGCATCATGCTTTGGGGCTGTTTTTCTTCAGCTGGAACTGGGGCCTTAGTTAAGATAGAGGGAATTATGAACAGTTCCAAATACCAGTCAATATTGGCACAAAACCTTCAGGCTTTTGCTAGAAAGCTGAACATGTCGAGGAACTTCATCTTTCAGCATGACAACGACCCAAAGCATACATCCAAATCACCAAAGTAATGGCGTCACCAGAAGAAGATTAAAGTTTTGGAATGGCCCAGCCAGAGCCCAGACCTGAATCCGATTGCAAATCTGTGGGGTGATCTGAAGAAGGCTGTGCCCAGGAGATGCCCTCGCAATCTGACAGATTTGGAGTGTTTTTGCAAAGAAGAGTGGGCAAATCTTGCCAAGTCAAAATGTGCCATGCTGATAGACTCATACCCCAAAAGACTGAGTGCTGTAATAAAATCACAAGGGGCTTCAAGAAAGTATTAGTTTAAGGGTGTGCATACTGATGCAACCATATTATTTTATTTTTATATTTTTTCTTCCCTCTACCTAAAAGATTTCAGTTTGTTTTTCAATTGAGTTGTACCGTTTATAGTTCACATTAAAGGTGGAAAAAGTTCTGAAATGATTTATTTTTGTCTCATTTTTTTACAGCACAGAAACCTGACATTTTAACAGCGGTGTGTAGACTTTTTATATCCACTGTATCTATCTATCTGTATGTTAGTCTATCTATATCTATCTATTTATCTATCTACTATCTATCTCTCTCTCTGTCTGTCTATCTATCTATCTCTCTTTTAGTCTATCTATGCATCTATCTATCTCTCTTTTAGTCTATCTATCTATGCATCTATCTATCTATCTCACTATCTATCTATCTATCTATCTCTCTATATATCTATCTATTTATTTATCTATCTATCTACTATCTATCTCCTTTTCTGTCTATTTATCTATCTTTCTCTTTATCTATCTATCTATCTATCTATCTCTTTTTTTATCTATCTCTTTTTCTGTCTATCTCCTTTTCTGTCTATCTATCTCTTTATCTATCTGTCTCTTTATCTATCTGTCTAATATATATATACTAGCGACTTGCCCGTCAAAAAATGACGGCAATGAGATGTGTATGTTTGGAAAGTTGTTTAGTTATTAATATACATATTTGACACTTGTAAGTATTGTTATATTAAACATGTGTATTTTTGTAAAATGTTCTCTTGGTGAACAATAAGTCTTAAAGCATTTTGTATTAAAAGTATTAACATTTGAATGTAAGCAGAGTTGAACTTTAAATTAATCAGTATTGTAAAGTTGAGTTAATGTTTTTTTAACATGCAATTTGTATCTGAAGAATTGTTAAGTTCAATATACATTGAACCCAGAGGAAAGCAAAGAGTAAAAACCCTTGTTGAAACGTACACAATTTGAACATGAAGTTTGAAATATATATAAGTAAGAAACTTGAAAGTATATTTTTTTAAAGTTTAACTTTATTATCTGTGTAACTTTTGAACTTGACAAAACATTTTTCGAACTTGGAACATTATAAACAGTAACATAGTGAATACATTTTTTAACATAATTTTGTATTAAAAGTATTAACAGTTGAATATAAAAACAGTTGAACTTTAAACTAATCAGTATTGTAAACTTGAGGTAATGGTTTTCTAACATGCAATTTGTATCTGAAGAATTGTTAACTTCAATATACATTTACAGCCTTATTAAATTGTGATTCAGTAAATTTAAAAGGGATCTATTTAAGTACACAGCACATTTTATTTACATAAGTTTTTAGTTAGTGAAGACCTTGCTTTTGGATAGAAGTTCACTAACTAAAAACTTCTGTAAAAAAAATATGCTTTGTGCTTATATAGAGCCCTTTTAAATTTACTGAATCACAATTTAATAATGCTGTATATCCAGAGTAAGACAAACATTAAAAACCCTCCTTTAAACGTACCCAATTTTAACATGAACTTTGTAATATGTTTAAGTCAGAAACTTGAGTTAATATTTTTTTAAACTTGAAGTTTCTTATCTGTGTAACTAAGAAACTTGAAAAAAACTTTTTTACAACTTGGAACGTTATAAATAGTAACATAGTGAATTAATATTTAAACTTAATTTTGTATTAAAAGTATTAACATTTGAATGTAAAAACAGTTTAACATGCAATTTCTATCAGAATAATTATTAACTTCAAGATACATTGAATGCAAAGGAAGGCAAACAGTCAAAACTCTCCTAAAAACGTACCCAATTAAATTAATTCCTTACTGACCCCATGAACTGATGATAAACATTAATCCAGGGAGTAATGTTAAGATAACAGACAATATTTACATTGTGGCTTAAAACATGTTTCATATGTTAACATGAACTTTGTAATATGTTGAAGTAAAGAACTTGAAAATATTGTTTTGAAACTTGTAACATTAGAAACAGTAACATATTTACGGTAATTAACATTTTAACATAATTTGTCCAAAAAATGCAAGGCAAGTATTTTGTGAGGCGAATCATCCATAAACAGTACTTCCATGAATTATGACTGAATTGTTTCTTGTTTTGTATTCTTGAATGCTTTTAAATTTGTTTTGCATGGGTTTTATTTCTTTACTGAAAAGTTATAGTACTTCATAGTAGACAATGTTTTTAGTAAAAATACGTCCATCTTCTAATAAATCACCTTGACTTTCATTCTTTTCAATGTAAACTTTAATAGCCTGTGGATTTTTGCACCGTGACAACGCAACATAATTGACCATGTGCAAATACTGGTTCTTCCAAGAAAATACCCACAGATTTGTGATTAATTAATTGTCATGGCAAATGCCATAATAATGGGAAATTGTCTTCTTTGAAGCATAAAATGGAGACTACTTTCACTTGGTGCTAAATCTATTCTTGGTATGAAAACACTCTCTCCTTTATGGGTACCAGTTAAAATTTCAGCATCTATAAAATGGTCCTTTAATTGTTGAACAATTAATCTTGTCCCATTGCATAGGCCTTTTTTGGGGTTCATATTTCGCAGTAACATGATAATTGCACCTTTCTTTAGCTGCAAAATATGTGGTGGCATTCCAGAAGGAGTTAGTGAGTTTATGAATTCAGTCGAAAAGTTGGACTGACTTTCATTGTCATCAGCAAGTACAGAATCAGCACTGTGATAATTTCTTTGTGGTGCATTAATTTTTTTTAAGATGTCATTATTGAGGATTAATGCATCCTTATTTTTACACGTTAGTATGACTTGGTTGGCAAGCTCTGAATATTCCTGGTTATTTATGATACCTTCAAATATAGCCGATATAATATCCTGGTGACAAATCATATGAGGTGGGATCTCTACAGTGTCGTCCAGTAAATGTGGTATTTTTTCTGTTCTGCCTTCTCCAATTTTAATAAGCCAATCATTGAAATCAGTTTGGCCTTCTGATCTCATGTTTTGTTGCAGTTGAAGATGGGTAAAATGTTTCCACAGTGTGCTTGACTTTATACAGGTTTCGATAATGTCAGTTCGATTTCCATGTACAACGACAGGTAATGTTTGTCTAAAATCGGCACCTAACAACATTACCTTTCCACCAAATGGAAAAGTATTATCCATGACTTCACAAAGCAAATGGTCAATACATTGGAGGGCATAGCATGACATCATTGTGGCCTCATCTATTATAATTTATTTACATTTTTTAATTTTCTTTGCTTGTAATGATGTCATGAGAATATCTGACACAGAAGTTTCTAAAATAGGCACTGGCAGTTTAAATCCACTATGAACAGTTCTTCCACCTTCTAACAAAAGTGCAGCAATTCCAGTAGTGGCAAACGCCATTGCTATTTGACCTTGTGCTCGTACCGAACTCATTAATAAATTATATAGATAGGTTTTTCCTGATCCGCCAGGTCCATCAAGATAGAAATAACGCTCTGTCACCATGTCATCATCTATTGCATTTTTAATGGCATTAAATGCTTGCAATTGTAAGGTATTTTAAGTTGCAAGTCTTTCTTCTGTTCATTCTGCTTGTAGTGGAATGTCATAGTCTTCAAAGTTTATGTCATCTATAAGACCTGTATCAGGCAAATTAAAACTTGCACAACTTAATCCATGAGTTAAAAAGACTTCTTGGATTTCCATTAACGCTTTTAAGTGTGCAATGGGTTCATTGTATCGTTGCATAAAGTCTTCAGCCATATTACTTTTAAATCTGTCCCACAAAGCTAATGCATTTGGAGCATTTGAGAAAATACATATAAATGCAAATTGTTCTCTCATCTGCCGTGGCATTTGACATTGTGCTGCTTCTTCTAAACATCTTTCCCACTCTGTATCATCAGCGAGTAAGTTTCTATGTCTTGCAGCTAAATGGAAGGATTCATTAACAGTTCTTAAGTGTTCAAAACGTTGTGCTCCAGGAACATTTAAAAGTAATATCCGTAAGCAAAAACGTTCAACATCTCTTGGACTGACTGTGTAAATTCTTGGGATTATTTTATTGCCTCTGCTTTTTCTTGGTCTCCATAATCCATTCACAAAAACATAGTGATATGGAATTTCAATATATAAGAATTGTGTTGCTTGTGAATCTGTGGAATTTAATTCAAAC
Source organism: Discoglossus pictus (assembly GCA_027410445.1). Taxonomy (NCBI): domain Eukaryota; kingdom Metazoa; phylum Chordata; class Amphibia; order Anura; family Alytidae; genus Discoglossus; species Discoglossus pictus. The sequence goes on along the minus strand of JAPZIH010000834.1, from coordinate 61,811 downwards.
CATGCAGTTAGTGTTGTGTGACGATCTTCACTTTGGGCCAATGCATTAATTTCATTTCCAGCATGGAAATACACTAAATGTCTTTGTGGCAAATGTACTGCCAATCTATATACTGCATGTGATCTATCATGCATTTCAAATTTTAAAAGCCGCCACATAGCTTCTGGTGCACTGACATTGCGAGCATCTACATGAGATGCAAGTTCATCATGTACTAACTCACTACTTTAAAGGTTGTCTGCACTTTTGACGACTACAGTAGCTGTATCGTAGCCTTTGTAAATATATTTATAGACATATTTCATGGATTTGATGGAAATACAGGCTTCTACGTTGATGTGAGCATTGTACTTCATGAGTAAATGTGGATTGTAGCGTACTACATATCTATTATTCCACGAATAATGGCATTATCTCCTTCTCTTCTTTTATAAAGTGGATATCCATCACAATTGGCATAGGTTTTGTCTCTATAATCTTTTGGAAATTCTTTGGAACATTTATTATTTTCCATACATGGTGATTGTGGATTAAGGTCATTACAGGGTCCATGAATCATGCGATGAGTAACAATCTCATATAGTCTACCATATAGTTCTGGATCTGGTAGTTCAGCAACAATGACTGCATCCACTTTGTCAGAAGTATCTAATTTATCTTTTTCTTGAAGTATTATCAGAAGATGTGCATGTGGAAGTCCTCTTTTTTTAAATTCAATGGTATATACATAAGCAAGACATTTGCCAAATAACTGACTGATAGTCATGTAACGTATTAATTCATTTAATTTAATCTTAAAAACTCTGGCTACTAAATCTGGTCAATCGGAAGCACTTTGTCCAAGAAGTACATTTTGTATAATTTCTGGCCATTGTGGATTACATGTTAATGTAAGAAATAAATCTGGTTTGCCAAATTTGGTGACAATAGCCATAGCATCATTGTATCTTTCTCTCATATTTCAAGGATCCTTGAAAGGAAGATGGTAAAATGATGGCTTTGCCAGCTGTCATGTCTCTGCTTGTAGCCACCTCAGCAACATAGTCCATTAGTCCAGAATATTGTTCTACACGCAGTTTATCGTGTTGATTTTTTATAAAGTTTAAATTATTGGCCTCAACTTGCAAATAGGAATCAATAATCCATTGTTTGTGTTAGTTTTCCACCACATAAAATTGGATAAAATGTATTTCGAATGGCAATTTGATCTACTTTAAATTCAAGCATAGAAACATTATTTTGGATTCTGGCTTTAGCATTTGGGTAACTGGGAAGCGTTAATTTTGGTTGCCAACCTGCTTCTCTGTGTGGGAAAAAAATGGGATATGTCATTGGAACTCAATTTGAACTTAAGATACTCATATTAATGAATGGTTGCTCCTCATTTCTGGGATATATTCTAACGTCTCTTTGAAATGGTGGTTCTCCTTCATCATTTTGAAACACCATTGCAACCTCATTTGATGTTGGCAAGTTATAACAACGTTTATCAGTATGTCTGTCTCTTTTAAGCACCATATTAACCTTTTGCATTGGTAATTGATGTCTTTGTGCATGAAGTAGTTGTTCATTTTCTACTTCTGCCAATTTTTTATAAGATTTACTGTAGGGGTTATTGTCCATAATGTTATTTAGCTCTATAAAAACACTGGTGTAACGGAGTTGGAACACGAAGTCCAGTATATCCGCTGGTATACGATAAAATATCTAAGAAGCACTGCAGTCTCACAAGCCCCAACCTCCCAGATTGGACGACACTTAATTGGGAGTCAAATAATACTGTCTTTATTTTGTTATCCAGAAGTATATATACATCTCTTCTCACAGGTAATACACCTCCCCCTATTTGGCCACACAATACACATAGAGAGACACTAGGTGTGGTCACACCTCCTGGAGGCTACCTGGCTACTTTTATACAATACAGACATTGATTAGATTATCCTTCTCTTTGTGCTATCTCTCACAAACACTTTACACAATAGACTTTCCTATCACAGGAGCCCCTGTGATAGGATTATCTTTTAGGCTAGCAGACCAACATATCTACAGTATAGCAATGTGATCATATTTTAACCAATAAGAATAAAGTAACCATAAAACAGGGTTTTTCTTCACACTCTGCCTCCGAAGTGCATAGCAAAACTGCAGATCCTTTGTCCGAGCATTTAAAGGGCTAGAACCAGTCTAATAAAACCCACTATGCTCAACTAATATACAGTTCAAATACAGGCAATAATCAATGCAAAAGTCTCTTGTGGCTGCTTCTGCCACAACTGGGTAAGCATTTTTTATTTTCTTCCATCTGCATACGTTGTTCAACAGCTTCCATTGTATCTAGGACATATAGTTGAGTGAATTTTCTTTGCTCTCCTTCCTATATATGTAAATGGGAAGTCCGATGATAAATTTGTCCTTGGACTTTAAAATAGTAAGGACCATGTCCTGGTACATTAGCAGCTAATGTTGCCCCCATAGATGCAAAGGATATGGCACTATTGTAGGATCTTATGTTTGTCTTAAAATGTTTGTAGTTTGGAAAAGTAGGTTCAGTCATAATGTTTTGTAAATAGATTGGAATTTTTTTTTCTTTGTGGAAGTTTGAACTTGCCTTTTTGACAGAAACTAATAAATTGGCCATCTCTGGGTCTCTCCTGTTTAAAATAATAAGCCTCACAAAACTGACATTGAGTAGTCATGTCCCCACAACTATGAACCTCTACTGCTAAAGACTTGAGTAAAGGACAATTTGCAAAGCATATAGGAGTTTGACTTTCATATTCATCCGGTGAAATGTCATGTAATGTTTCAACAACAGGTTCTAAATGCTTTGTTTTTTTCGTGGCTTTTCTTGGTATATGTTGTATTGGTTTAGGTAAAATGTCATGTAATATTTCAGGAACAGGGTCTAAATGCTTAGTTTTTTTTTGTTGCTTTTTTTGGTATGTCTTGTATTTTTTCAGGTAAAATGTCATCTGATGTTTGAGGAACAGGTTGTAAATGCTTTATTTGGTTGGTGTTTTTTTTAATCATATCTTTCATTTTTGCAGCTGATAGTCTTTTGCTTGCAAGTCTTTTGCGTTCTTTTTCTCGTCGAATTTCCTTCTGTTCCGGTGTCTGCTGGCTGTCTGCTCTCTGTCTTCGTTCTCTAGCTTGGCGTCTTTTCCTTTCTTGTTTACTCTCGTTATCAGCCATGTTAATCTGTAAAAAAATGATAATGTATCGTTAGTTTATTTTGAGATGTTAGGTTTGTTTTCACAAAACATTCTCATCAGCAGTGTGGTTACGTTTTATAGTTAATATTGTACATTAGGTTTGTCATTCAATTTCAATTTTGCAAATTGAATAGGGGTCTAAATAAGGCCATAACATATTTTTGTAAAGACGTTTTTAGTTAGTAAACATCTATCCAAAAGCAAGGTTTTCACTAACTAAAAACGTATTTTAAAAAATATGTTATGTGCTTATTTAGAGCACTATTCAATTGGGCAAATGGCAATTGAATGAGGGTCTAGGGCTGGAAATGTAGATTGACAAATTGTATAGAGTTTCTGCTTTGAGGCTTTTTTGTAGTATGCAATTTTTTTTTGTTGTGGTTACATTGAAGTTTGTATTTACTGTTAAACATTATTGGCCATAAAAGACAAATAAGATGAGAAATGTGTTAGTTCTATTTTGTTAAAAGTTATAGTAAGTGGTGGTGTTTTTTTTTTTTTCTGTTGACATCGATGCAGAGCAAACATGTTTATTTAGTTTTCTCTTTTTTTACTTGTTATACTGTACCTTGGTTGAAGTGTGATTTCAAGCAGAATCTTTGTTCGTCCTCTATTGAAAGTCTTTGTGCGATGGTCTGGTCCTCTGTGGAAAGTCCTCGTCCGATGGTGTAGTCCTCTGTTGAAAGTCCTTGTCGATGGTCTTTAGGCAGTATCTGTTGTAAAAGAAAAATGAAAATGTTATTTGATTTGAATGTATTTGTAATAAAGAAAAAATTCAATTATTTTTGTGTCTTGTATGTGTTATGGTGAATATTTCAGCTATGCTGGTTATTGTGCAACCTTTTGCAACTAATTTAAATGTTGTTAGGCTTATTTATGCTTCTTTGTAAGGCTTATAGGTCCTTAAACATTAAAGATAAATATTAATTTAGTTTGCTATGTGTTTGTGTGAGTTTTTGTACAATCCTTTTGGTGCGCACCATTTTTGGTATACTTATTTAGGCTTTTTTCTAAGGCTTATAGGTTCTTAAACATTAAAGAAAAATATTAATTTAGTTTGCTATGTGTTTGTGTGAGTTTTTGTACAATCCTGTTTTGTGCCTGCCACTTTTGGTATGCTTATTTATGCTTCTTTGTAAGGCTTATAGATTCTTAAACATTAAAGAAAAATATTAATTTAGTTTGCTATGTGTTTGTGTGAGTTTTGGTACAATCCTGTTTTGTGCGCACCATTTTTGGTATGCTTTTTTACGCTTCTTTGTAAGGCTTATAGGTTCTTAAACATTAAAGAAGAATATTCATTTTTTTTGCTATGTGTTTGTGTGAGTTTTGGTACAATCCTGTTTGTGCGCACCATTTTTGGTATGCTTATTTATGCTTCTTTGTAAGGCTTATAGGTTCTTAATCATTAAAGAAGAATATTAATTTACTAGCGACTTGCCCGTCAAAAATGACGGCAATAAAAACTGAAGCCTGGCAATGCTGTTTGCCACACAATGTAAGCCTCTCCCCCTCTACTTTACTGGCCTTGTGATGAGCGCCTTTGGCGCTCATCACAGGCCTTGCAATGAGCCCCTTTGGAGCTCATTGCGAGTCTCTCCCTCTGTCTACTTCCTCCCTCGTGTCCTATTTCCCCCCTCCTCTCCCTCCCTTGTGTCTCCTTCCACCTCGTCTACCTCCTTTGCATCTCCTGCCCCCCCTGTGTTTTTACCTCCCTCTCCCTCCCGTGTCTCTAAACCCCTCCCCTGTGTCTCTTTCCCCCTTCTCCCTCCCATGCATCTCTTCCCCCCCCCTGTGTCTCCCCCCAACCCTCCCCTGTGTCTGTTCCCCCCTGGCCTGTGTCTCTTTCCCCCTCCCCCTGTGTCTGTTACGGCCTTCCTCGTGTCTCCATTTCCCTCCCTTGTGTATCTTCCCCCCTGCACTCTCTCCCCTGTGTCTCTTCCCCCTCCTCTCACTCCCCTGTGTCTCTTCCCCCTCCTCTTTCTGTGCCTCTTCCTCCCTGTCTCTTCCCCCTCACCCTCTGTGTCTCTCCCCACTCTGTGTCTTCCACCCTCTCCCTCTTTGCCTCTTCCCCCGCCTCTCTCTGTGTGTCTCGCCACTGTGTCTCTTCACCCCTTCCTCTGTTCCCCCCCCCCTCTGTGCCTCTTTCCCCCTCTCTCTGTACCTCTTCCCCCCCTTCCCTCTGTGTCTCTTCCTCCCTTACCCGCTGTATCTCTCCCCCCTGTGTCTCTTCCCCCCTCTCCCTCTGTGCCTCTTCCCCCCTCTCCCTCTGTGCCTGTTACCCCCTGGCCTGTGTCTCTTTCCCCCTTCCCCCTGTGTCTGTTCCCCTCTCCCCCCCCCATTTCCCTCCCATGTGTATCTTCCCCCTGTTCTCCCTCCCGTGTGTCTTTTCCCCCTCTTCTACCTCCCCTGTGTCTCTTTCCCACCTATCCCTCTGTGTCTCTCCCCCCTCCCTCTGTGTCTCTCCCCCCCTCCCTCTGTGTCTCTTCCCCACTCTCCCTCTGTGTCTCTTCCCCACTCTCCCTCTGTGCCTCTTCCCCACTCTCCCTCTGTGCCTCTTCCCCACTCTCCCTCTGTGCCTCTTCCCCACTCTCCCTCTGTGCCGTGCCTCCCCCCCCCCCTCTTCCCCACTCTCCCTCTGTGCCTCTCCCCCACTCTCCCTCCCCTCTTCCCCACTCTCCCTCTGTGCCTTTACCCCCCCTCTTCCTCACTGGGCCGCGCTGCGCGCAAGCACGGCTTGCGCCGCGCTCTGCGCATGCGCGGCTCTGCGCAATGCGCAGCAGTTTACTCTCCCTCTGTGCCTCTACCCCCCCTCTTCCTCACTGGGCCACGCTGCGCGCAAGCGCGGCTCGCGCCGCGCTCTGCGCATGCGCGGCTCGCGCCGCGCTCTGCGCAAGCGCGGCTCGCGCTCTGTGTAATGCACAGAGCGCGGCTCGCGCCGCGCTCTGCGCATGCGCGGCTCGCGCCGCGCTCTGCGCAATGCGCAGCAGTTTGTAATTGTCTAACTGCGATTCGTCTGAAGCGTGACGACGAATCGCAGTTAGACAATTATAATATGTGATATTGCCGGCCATCACATATATAGTTGTGAGCATGCGAGCCTGCTCAAGCCGTTACATTACAGCTCTGCTGATCGGAAGGCCAATAAATAAATACAAACATGTATATAACCTGTACAGATGTGATGTGTACATATTTACCGACTGACTCCTGGCAGGGACGAGGAGGAAATAGGTGTAAAAGCGGATGTCTATGGGCGGGACTACAATCCCCAGAATGCATTGTGAATGGCACCACGTGATCCTGAACAACCAATGAGGTGCATGCACACCGGCTCCATTGGATCCTGCTGGACTCGGTGTTAGAGCTGGGCAAAGTGATTGTAATAATAATACAGCGATAAGCAGAATAATAAGAATACAGCAACAAGAGCTGGATTATTACAGATGTGATGTGTACATATTTACCGACTGACTCCTGGCCGGGACGAGGAGGAAATAAGTGTAAAAGCGGATGTCTATGGGCGGGACTACAATCCCCAGAATGCACTGTGAATGGCACCACGTGATCCTGAACAACCAATGAGGTGCATGCACACCGGCTCCATTGGATCCTGCTGGACTCGGTGTTAGAGCTGGGCAAAGTGATTGTAATAATAATACAGCGATAAGCAGAATAATAATAATACAGCAACAAGAGCTGGATTATTATAATATTAATAATAATACAGCAACAAGAGCTATATTATTATAATAATAGTAATAATACAGCAACAAGAGCTAGATTATTATAATAATAGTAATAATACAGCAACAAGAGCTATATTATTATAATAATAGTAATAATACAGCAACAAGAGCTATATTATTATAATAATAGTAATAATACAGCAACAAGAGCTAGATTATTATAATAATAGTAATAATACAGCAACAAGAGCTAGATTATTATAATAATAGTAATAATACAGCAACAAGAGCTAGATTATTATAATAATAGTAATAATACAGCAACAAGAGCTTTATTATTATAATAATAGTAATAATACAGCAACAAGAGCTTTATTATTATAATAATAGTAATAATACAGCAACAAGAGCTATATTATTATAATAATAGTAATAATACAGCAACAAGAGCTTTATTATTATAATAATAGTAATAATACAGCAACAAGAGCTGTATTATTATAATAATAGTAATAATACAGCAACAAGAGCTAGATTATTATAATAATAGTAATAATACAGCAACAAGAGCTTTATTATTATAATAATAGTAATAATACAGCAACAAGAGCTAGATTATTATAATAATAGTAATAATACAGCAACATGAGCTTTATTATTATAATAATAGTAATAATACAGCAACAAGAGCTATATTATTATAATAATAGTAATAATACAGCAACATGAGCTTTATTATTATAATAATAGTAATAATACAGCAACAAGAGCTATATTATTATAATAATAGTAATAATACAGCAACAAGAGCTTTATTATTATAATAATAGTAATAATACAGCAACAAGAGCTAGATTATTATAATAATAGTAATATTACAGCAACAAGAGCTATATTATTATAATAATAGCAATAATACAGCAACAAGAGCTATATTATTATAATAATAGTAATAATACAGCAACAAGAGCTAGATTATTATAATAATAGTAATAATACAGCAACAAGAGCTATATTATTATAATAATAGTAATAATACAGCAACAAGAGCTAGATTATTATAATAATAGTAATAATACAGCAACATGAGCTTTATTATTATAATAATAGTAATAATACAGCAACAAGAGCTATATTATTATAATAATAGTAATAATACAGCAACATGAGCTTTATTATTATAATAATAGTAATAATACAGCAACAAGAGCTATATTATTATAATAATAGTAATAATACAGCAACAAGAGCTTTATTATTATAATAATAGTAATAATACAGCAACAAGAGCTAGATTATTATAATAATAGTAATAATACAGCAACAAGAGCTAGATTATTATAATAATAGTAATAATACAGCAACAAGAGCTATATTATTATAATAATAGTAATAATAGAGCAACAAGAGCTAGATTATTATAATAATAGTAATAATACAGCAACAAGAGCTATATTATTATAATAATAGTAATAATACAGCAACAAGAGCTTTATTATTATAATAATAGTAATATTACAGCAACAAGAGCTATATTATTATAATAATAGTAATAATACAGCAACAAGAGCTAGATTATTATAATAATAGTAATAATACAGCAACAAGAGCTAGATTATTATAATAATAGTAATAATACAGCAACAAGAGCTAGATTATTATAATAATAGTAATAATACAGCAACAAGAGCTAGATTATTATAATAATAGTAATAATACAGCAACAAGAGCTTTATTATTATAATAATAGTAATAATACAGCAACAAGAGCTTTATTATAATAATAGTAATAATACAGCAACAAGAGCTAGATTATTATAATAATAGTAATAATACAGCAACAAGAGCTTTATTATTATAATAATAGTAATAATACAGCAACAAGAGCTTTATTATTATAATAATAGTAATAATACAGAAACAAGAGCTAGATTATTATAATAATAGTAATAATACAGCAACAAGAGCTATATTATTATAATAATAGTAATAATACAGCAACAAGAGCTATATTATTATAATAATAATAGTAATAATACAGCAACAAGAGCTTTATTATTATAATAATAGTAATAATACAGCAACAAGAGCTTTATTATTATAATAATAGTAATAATACAGCAACAAGAGCTAGATTATTATAATAATAGTAATAATACAGCAACAAGAGCTATATTATTATAATAATAGTAATAATAGAGCAACAAGAGCTATATTATTATAATAATAGTAATAATACAGCAACAAGAGCTATATTATTATAATAATAGTAATAATACAGCAACAAGAGCTATATTATTATAATAATAGTAATAATACAGCAACAAGAGCTATATTATTATAATAATAGTAATAATACAGCAACAAGAGCTTTATTATTATAATAATAGTAATAATACAGCAACAAGAGCTAGATTATTATAATAATAGTAATAATACAGCAACAAGAGCTATATTATTATAATAATAGTAATAATACAGCAACAAGAGCTATATTATTATAATAATAGTAATAATACAGCAACAAGAGCTAGATTATTATAATAATAGTAATAATAGAGCAACAAGAGCTATATTATTATAATAATAGTAATAATACAGCAACAAGAGCTGGATTATTATAATAATAGTAATAATACAGCAACAAGAGCTATATTATTATAATAATAGTAATAATACAGCAACAAGAGCTATATTATTATAATAATAGTAATAATACAGCAACAAGAGCTATATTATTATAATAATAGTAATAATACAGCAACAAGAGCTGGATTATTATAATAATAGTAATAATACAGCAACAAGAGCTTTATTATTATAATAATAGTAATATTACAGCAACAAGAGCTATATTATTATAATAATAGTAATAATACAGCAACAAGAGCTATATTATTATAATAATAGTAATAATACAGCAACAAGAGCTAGATTATTATAATAATAGTAATAATACAGCAACAAGAGCTATATTATTATAATAATAGTAATAATAGAGCAACAAGAGCTAGATTATTATAATAATAGTAATAATAGAGCAACAAGAGCTAGATTATTATAATAATAGTAATAATACAGCAACAAGAGCTATATTATTATAATAATAGTAATAATAGAGCAACAAGAGCTTTATTATTATAATAATAGTAATAATACAGCAACAAGAGCTAGATTATTATAATAATAGTAATAATACAGCAACAAGAGCTATATTATTATAATAATAGTAATAATACAGCAACAAGAGCTAGATTATTATAATAATAGTAATAATACAGCAACAAGAGCTATATTATTATAATAATAGTAATAATAGAGCAACAAGAGCTAGATTATTATAATAATAGTAATAATAGAGCAACAAGAGCTAGATTATTATAATAATAGTAATAATACAGCAACAAGAGCTATATTATTATAATAATAGTAATAATACAGCAACAAGAGCTAGATTATTATAATAATAGTAATAATACAGCAACAAGAGCTATATTATTATAATAATAGTAATAATAGAGCAACAAGAGCTAGATTATTATAATAATAGTAATAATACAGCAACAAGAGCTAGATTATTATAATAATAGTAATAATACAGCAACAAGAGCTATATTATTATAATAATAGTAATAATAGAGCAACAAGAGCTTTATTATTATAATAATAGTAATAATACAGCAACAAGAGCTTTATTATTATAATAATAGTAATAATACAGCAACAAGAGCTAGATTATTATAATAATAGTAATAATACAGCAACAAGAGCTAGATTATTATAATAATAGTAATAATACAGCAACAAGAGCTATATTATTATAATAATAGTAATAATAGAGCAACAAGAGCTTTATTATTATAATAATAGTAATAATACAGCAACAAGAGCTAGATTATTATAATAATAGTAATAATACAGCAACAAGAGCTTTATTATTATAATAATAGTAATAATACAGAAACAAGAGCTATATTATTATAATAATAGTAATAATACAGCAACAAGAGCTAGATTATTATAATAATAGTAATAATACAGCAACAAGAGCTATATTATTATAATAATAGTAATAATACAGCAACAAGAGCTTTATTATTATAATAATAGTAATAATACAGCAACAAGAGCTATATTATTATAATAATAGTAATAATACAGCAACAAGAGCTAGATTATTATAATAATAGTAATAATAGAGCAACAAGAGCTTTATTATTATAATAATAGTAATAATACAGCAACAAGAGCTATATTATTATAATAATAGTAATAATACAGCAACAAGAGCTAGATTATTATAATAATAGTAATAATACAGCAACAAGAGCTAGATTATTATAATAATAGTAATAATACAGCAACAAGAGCTATATTATTATAATAATAGTAATAATACAGCAACAAGAGCTATATTATTATAATAATAATAGTAATAATACAGCAACAAGAGCTTTATTATTATAATAATAGTAATAATACAGCAACAAGAGCTTTATTATTATAATAATAGTAATAATACAGCAACAAGAGCTTTATTATTATAATAATAGTAATAATACAGCAACAAGAGCTAGATTATTATAATAATAGTAATAATACAGCAACAAGAGCTTTATTATTATAATAATAGTAATAATACAGCAACAAGAGCTAGATTATTATAATAATAGTAATATTACAGCAACAAGAGCTAGATTATTATAATAATAGTAATAATACAGCAACAAGAGCTAGATTATTATAATAATAGTAATAATACAGCAACAAGAGCTATATTATTATAATAATAGTAATAATACAGCAACAAGAGCTTTATTATTATAATAATAGTAATAATACAGCAACAAGAGCTATATTATTATAATAATAGTAATAATACAGCAACAAGAGCTATATTATTATAATAATAGTAATAATACAGCAACAAGAGCTATATTATTATAATAATAGTAATAATACAGCAACAAGAGCTTTATTATTATAATAATTGTAATAATAGAGCAACAAGAGCTATATTATTATAATAATAGTAATAATACAGCAACAAGAGCTAGATTATTATAATAATAGTAATAATACAGCAACAAGAGCTTTATTATTATAATAATTGTAATAATAGAGCAACAAGAGCTATATTATTATAATAATAGTAATAATACAGCAACAAGAGCTAGATTATTATAATAATAGTAATAATACAGCAACAAGAGCTTTATTATTATAATAATTGTAATAATAGAGCAACAAGAGCTTTATTATTATAATAATAATAATAATACAGCAACAAGAGCTAGATTATTATAATAATAGTAATAATACAGCAACAAGAGCTTTATTATTATAATAATAGTAATAATACAGCAACAAGAGCTATATTATTATAATAATAGTAATAATACAGCAACAAGAGCTAGATTATTATAATAATAGTAATATTACAGCAACAAGAGCTTTATTATTATAATAATAGTAATAATACAGCAACAAGAGCTAGATTATTATAATAATAGTAATATTACAGCAACAAGAGCTATATTATTATAATAATAGTAATAATAGAGCAACAAGAGCTATATTATTATAATAATAGTAATAATACAGCAACAAGAGCTAGATTATTATAATAATAGTAATAATACAGCAACAAGAGCTTTATTATTATAATAATAGTAATAATACAGCAACAAGAGCTATATTATTATAATAATAGTAATAATACAGCAACAAGAGCTATATTATTATAATAATAGTAATAATACAGCAACAAGAGCTATATTATTATAATAATAGTAATAATACAGCAACAAGAGCTTTATTATTATAATAATAGTAATAATACAGCAACAAGAGCTATATTATTATAATAATAGTAATAATACAGCAACAAGAGCTATATTATTATAATAATAGTAATAATACAGCAACAGGAGCTAGATTATTATAATAATAGTAATAATACAGCAACAAGAGCTATATTATTATAATAATAGTAATAATACAGCAACAAGAGCTTTATTATTATAATAATAGTAATAATACAGCAACAAGAGCTATATTATTATAATAATAGTAATAATACAGCAACAAGAGCTAGATTATTATAATAATAGTAATAATACAGCAACAAGAGCATTATTATTATAATAATAGTAATAATACAGCAACAAGAGCTAGATTATTATAATAATAGTAATAATACAGCAACAAGAGCTATATTATTATAATAATAGTAATAATAGAGCAACAAGAGCTAGATTATTATAATAATAGTAATAATACAGCAACAAGAGCTATATTATTATAATAATAGTAATAATACAGCAACAGGAGCTAGATTATTATAATAATAGTAATAATACAGCAACAAGAGCTATATTATTATAATAATAGTAATAATACAGCAACAAGAGCATTATTATTATAATAATAGTAATAATACAGCAACAAGAGCTAGATTATTATAATAATAGTAATAATACAGCAACAAGAGCTAGATTATTATAATAATAGTAATAATACAGCAACAAGAGCTTTATTATTATAATAATAGTAATAATACAGCAACAAGAGCTATATTATTATAATAATAGTAATAATACAGCAACAAGAGCTTTATTATTATAATAATAGTAATAATACAGCAACAAGAGCTTTATTATTATAATAATAATAGTAATAATACAGCAACAAGAGCTAGATTATTATAATAATAGTAATAATACAGCAACAAGAGCTAGATTATTATAATAATAGTAATAATACAGCAACAAGAGCTTTATTATTATAATAATAGTAATAATACAGCAACAAGAGCTAGATTATTATAATAATAGTAATAATAGAGCAACAAGAGCTTTATTATTATAATAATAGTAATAATACAGCAACAAGAGCTATATTATTATAATAATAGTAATAATACAGCAACAAGAGCTTTATTATTATAATAATAGTAATAATACAGCAACAAGAGCTAGATTATTATAATAATAGTAATAATACAGCAACAAGAGCTATATTATTATAATAATAGTAATAATACAGCAACAAGAGCTTATTATTATAATAATAGTAATAATACAGCAACAAGAGCTTTATTATTATAATAATAGTAATAATACAGCAACAAGAGCTAGATTATTATAATAATAGTAATAATACAGCAACAAGAGCTTTATTATTATAATAATAGTAATAATACAGCAACAAGAGCTTTATTATTATAATAATAGTAATAATACAGCAACAAGAGCTATATTATTATAATAATAGTAATAATACAGCAACAAGAGCTAGATTATTATAATAATAGTAATAATACAGCAACAAGAGCTTTATTATTATAATAATAGTAATAATACAGCAACAAGAGCTTTATTATTATAATAATAGTAATAATACAGCAACAAGAGCTAGATTATTATAATAATAATAGTAATAATACAGCAACAAGAGCTATATTATTATAATAATAGTAATAATACAGCAACAAGAGCTAGATTATTATAATAATAGTTATAATACAGCAACAAGAGCTATATTATTATAATAATAGTAATAATACAGCAACAAGAGCTATATTATTATAATAATAGTAATAATACAGCAACAAGAGCTATATTATTATAATAATAGTAATAATACAGCAACAAGAGCTTTATTATTATAATAATAGTAATAATACAGCAACAAGAGCTATATTATTATAATAATAGTAATAATAGAGCAAACAAGAGCTATATTATTATAATAATAGTATATAATACAGCAACAAGAGCTATATTATTATAATAATAGTAATAATACAGCAACAAGAGCTTTATTATTATAATAATAGTAATAATACAGCAACAAGAGCTATATTATTATAATAATAGTAATAATACAGCAACAAGAGCTATATTATTATAATAATAGTAATAATACAGCAACAAGAGCTAGATTATTATAATAATAATAGTAATAATACAGCAACAAGAGCTAGATTATTATAATAATAGTAATAATACAGCAACAAGAGCTTTATTATAATAATAGTTATAATAGAGCAACAAGAGCTTTATTATTATAATAATAGTAATAATACAGCAACAAGAGCTTTATTATTATAATAATAGTAATAATACAGCAACAAGAGCATTATTATTATAATAATAGTAATAATACAGCAACAAGAGCTATATTATTATAATAATAGTAATAATGCAGCAACAAGAGCTATATTATTATAATAATAGTAATAATACAGCAACAAGAGCTAGATTATTATAATAATAGTAATAATAGAGCAACAAGAGCTAGATTATTATAATAATAGTAATAATACAGCAACAAGAGCTATATTATTATAATAATAGTAATAATAGAGCAACAAGAGCTATATTATTATAATAATAGTAATAATACAGCAACAAGAGCTATATTATTATAATAATAGTAATAATACAGCAACAAGAGCTTTATTATTATAATAATAGTAATAATACAGCAACAAGAGCTTTATTATTATAATAATAGTAATAATACAGCAACAAGAGCTAGATTATTATAATAATAGTAATAATACAGCAACAAGAGCTTTATTATTATAATAATAGTAATAATACAGCAACAAGAGCTTTATTATTATAATAATAGTAATATTACAGCAACAAGAGCTAGATTATTATAATAATAGTAATAATAGAGCAACAAGAGCTATATTATTATAATAATAGTAATAATACAGCAACAAGAGCTATATTATTATAATAATAGTAATAATACAGCAACAAGAGCTATATTATTATAATAATAGTAATAATACAGCAACAAGAGCTATATTATTATAATAATAGTAATAATACAGCAACAAGAGCTATATTATTATAATAATAGTAATAATAGAGCAACAAGAGCTTTATTATTATAATAATAGTAATAATACAGCAACAAGAGCTATGTTATTATAATAATAGTAATAATACAGCAACAAGAGCTATATTATTATAATAATAGTAATAATACAGCAACAAGAGCATTATTATTATAATAATAGTAATAATACAGCAACAAGAGCTATATTATTATAATAATAGTAATAATACAGCAACAAGAGCTATATTATTATAATAATAGTAATAATAGAGCAACAAGAGCTTTATTATTATAATAATAGTAATAATACAGCAACAAGAGCTATATTATTATAATAATAGTAATAATAGAGCAACAAGAGCTTTATTATTATAATAATAGTAATAATACAGCAACAAGAGCTTTATTATTATAATAATAGTAATAATACAGCAACAAGAGCTATATTATTATAATAATAGTAATAATACAGCAACAAGAGCTATATTATTATAATAATAGTAATAATAGAGCAACAAGAGCTTTATTATTATAATAATAGTAATAATACAGCAACAAGAGCTAGATTATTATAATAATAGTAATAATACAGCAACAAGAGCTATATTATTATAATAATAGTAATAATACAGCAACAAGAGCTTTATTATTATAATAATAATAGTAATAATACAGCAACAAGAGCTATATTATTATAATAATAGTAATATTACAGCAACAAGAGCTATATTATTATAATAATTGTAATAATACAGCACAAGAGCTTTATTATTATAATAATAGTAATAATACAGCAACAAGAGCTATATTATTATAATAATAGTAATAATACAGCAACAAGAGCTATATTATTATAATAATAGTAATAATACAGCAACAAGAGCTTTATTATAATAATAATAGTAATAATACAGCAACAAGAGCTATATTATTATAATAATAGTAATAATACAGCAACAGGAGCTAGATTATTATAATAATAGTAATAATAGAGCAACAAGAGCTATATTATTATAATAATAGTAATAATACAGCAACAAGAGCTTTATTATAATAATAATAGTAATAATACAGCAACAAGAGCTATATTATTATAATAATAGTAATAATACAGCAACAAGAGCTATATTATTATAATAATAGTAATAATACAGCAACAAGAGCTATATTATTATAATAATAGTAATAATACAGCAACAAGAGCTAGATTATTATAATAATAGTAATATTACAGCAACAAGAGCTTTATTATTATAATAATAGTAATAATACAGCAACAAGAGCTATAGTTATTATAATAATAGTAATAATACAGCAACAAGAGCTATATTATTATAATAATAGTAATAATAGAGCAACAAGAGCTTTATTATTATAATAATAGTAATAATACAGCAACAAGAGCTAGATTATTATAATAATAGTAATAATACAGCAACAAGAGCTATATTATTATAATAATAATAGTAATAATACAGCAACAAGAGCTATATTATTATAATAATAGTAATATTACAGCAACAAGAGCTATATTATTATAATAATTGTAATAATACAGCACAAGAGCTTTATTATTATAATAATAGTAATAATACAGCAACAAGAGCTATATTATTATAATAATAGTAATAATACAGCAACAAGAGCTATATTATTATAATAATAGTAATAATACAGCAACAAGAGCTTTATTATAATAATAATAGTAATAATACAGCAACAAGAGCTATTATTATTATAATAATAGTAATAATACAGCAAACAAGAGCTATATTATTATAATAATAGTAATAATAGAGCAACAAGAGCATATTATTATAATAATAGTAATAATACAGCAACAAGAGCTTTATTATAATAATAATAGTAATAATACAGCAACAAGAGCTATATTATTATAATAATAGTAATAATACAGCAACAAGAGCTATATTATTATAATAATAGTAATAATACAGCAACAAGAGCTATATTATTATAATAATAGTAATAATACAGCAACAAGAGCTAGATTATTATAATAATAGTAATAATACAGCAACAAGAGCTTTATTATTATAATAATAGTAATAATACAGCAACAAGAGCTATATTATTATAATAATAGTAATAATACAGCAACAAGAGCTAGATTATTATAATAATAGTAATAATACAGCAACAAGAGCTATATTATTATAATAATAGTAATATTACAGCAACAAGAGCTTTATTATTATAATAATAGTAATAATAGAGCAACAAGAGCTGGATTATTATAATAATAGTAATAATAGAGCAACAAGAGCTAGATTATTATAATAATAGTAATAATACAGCAACAAGAGCTTTATTATTATAATAATTGTAATAATACAGCAACAAGAGCTAGATTATTATAATAATAGTAATAATACAGCAACAAGAGCTAGATTATTATAATAATAGTAATAATACAGCAACAAGAGCTATATTATTATAATAATAGTAATAATACAGCAACAAGAGCTATATTATTATAATAATAGTAATAATACAGCAACAAGAGCTAGATTATTATAATAATAGTAATAATACAGCAACAAGAGCTTTATTATTATAATAATAGTAATAATACAGCAACAAGAGCTAGATTATTATAATAATAGTAATAATACAGCAACAAGAGCTAGATTATTATAATAATAGTAATAATACAGCAACAAGAGCTATATTATTATAATAATAGTAATAATACAGCAACAAGAGCTAGATTATTATAATAATAGTAATAATACAGCAACAAGAGCTTTATTATTATAATAATAGTAATAATACAGCAACAAGAGCTAGATTATTATAATAATAGTAATAATACAGCAACAAGAGCTATATTATTATAATAATAGTAATAATACAGCAACAAGAGCTAGATTATTATAATAATAGTAATATTACAGCAACAAGAGCTTTATTATTATAATAATAGTAATAATACAGCAACAAGAGCTAGATTATTATAATAATAGTAATAATACAGCAACAAGAGCTAGATTATTATAATAATAGTAATAATACAGCAACAGGAGCTAGATTATTATAATAATAGTAATAATACAGCAACAAGAGCTAGATTATTATAATAATAGTAATAATACAGCAACAAGAGCTAGATTATTATAATAATAGTAATAATACAGCAACAAGAGCTATATTATTATAATAATAGTAATATTACAGCAACAAGAGCTTTATTATTATAATAATAGTAATAATACAGCAACAAGAGCTAGATTATTATAATAATAGTAATAATACAGCAACAAGAGCTTTATTATTATAATAATAGTAATAATACAGCAACAAGAGCTAGATTATTATAATAATAGTAATAATACAGCAACAAGAGCTAGATTATTATAATAATAGTAATAATACAGCAACAAGAGCTAGATTATTATAATAATAGTAATATTACAGCAACAAGAGCTATATTATTATAATAATAGTAATAATACAGCAACAAGAGCTTTATTCTTATAATAATAGTAATAATACAGCAACAAGAGCTTTATTATTATAATAATAGTAATATTACAGCAACAAGAGCTATATTATTATAATAATAGTAATAATACAGCAACAAGAGCTTTATTATAATAATAGTAATAATACAGCAACAAGAGCTAGATTATTATAATAATAGTAATAATACAGCAACAAGAGCTAGATTATTATAATAATAGTAATAATAGAGCAACAAGAGCTATATTATTATAATAATAGTAATAATAGAGCAACAAGAGCTAGATTATTATAATAATAGTAATAATAGAGCAACAAGAGCTTTATTATTATAATAATAGTAATAATACAGCAACAAGAGCTTTATTATTATAATAATAGTAATAATACAGCAACAAGAGCTAGATTATTATAATAATAGTAATAATACAGCAACAAGAGCTTTATTATTATAATAATAGTAATAATACAGCAACAAGAGCTATGTTATTATAATAATAGTAATAATACAGCAACAAGGGCTATATTATTATAATAATAGTAATAATACAGCAACAAGAGCTAGATTATTATAATAATAGTAATAATACAGCAACAAGAGCTTTATTATAATAATAGTAATAATACAGCAACAAGAGCTAGATTATTATAATAATAGTAATAATACAGCAACAAGAGCTAGATTATTATAATAATAGTAATAATACAGCAACAAGAGCTAGATTATTATAATAATAGTAATAATACAGCAACAAGAGCTAGATTATTATAATAATAGTAATAATACAGCAACAAGAGCTAGATTATTATAATAATAGTAATAATACAGCAACAAGAGCTAGATTATTATAATAATAGTAATAATACAGCAACAGGAGCTAGATTATTATAATAATAGTAATAATACAGCAACAAGAGCTAGATTATTATAATAATAGTAATAATACAGCAACAAGAGCTAGATTATTATAATAATAGTAATAATACAGCAACAAGAGCTAGATTATTATAATAATAGTAATAATACAGCAACAGGAGCTAGATTATTATAATAATAGTAATAATACAGCAACAAGAGCTTTATTATTATAATAATAGTAATAATAGAGCAACAAGAGCTATATTATTATAATAATAGTAATAATAGAGCAACAAGAGCTTTATTATTATAATAATAGCAATAATACAGCAACAAGAGCTAGATTATTATAATAATAGTAATAATACAGCAACAAGAGCTTTATTATTATAATAATAGTAATATTACAGCAACAAGAGCTATATTATTATAATAATAGTAATAATACAGCAACAAGAGCTATATTATTATAATAATAGTAATAATACAGCAACAAGAGCTATATTATTATAATAATAGTAATAATAGAGCAACAAGAGCTTTATTATTATAATAATAGTAATAATACAGCAACAAGAGCTTTATTATTATAATAATAGTAATAATACAGCAACAAGAGCTAGATTATTATAATAATAGTAATAATACAGCAACAAGAGCTAGATTATTATAATAATAGTAATAATACAGCAACAAGAGCTATATTATTATAATAATAGTAATAATACAGCAACAAGAGCTATATTATTATAATAATAGTAATAATACAGCAACAAGAGCTATATTATTATAATAATAGTAATAATACAGCAACAAGAGCTATATTATTATAATAATAGTAATAATACAGCAACAAGAGCTTTATTATTATAATAATAGTAATAATACAGCAACAAGAGCTTTATTATTATAATAATAGTAATAATACAGCGACAAGAGCTATATTATTATAATAATAGTAATAATAGAGCAACAAGAGCTAGATTATTATAATAATAGTAATAATACAGCAACAAGAGCTTTATTATTATAATAATAGTAATAATAGAGCAACAAGAGCTAGATTATTATAATAATAGTAATAATACAGCAACAAGAGCTTTATTATTATAATAATAGTAATAATACAGCAACAAGAGCTATATTATTATAATAATAGTAATAATACAGCAACAAGAGCTATATTATTATAATAATAGTAATATTACAGCAACAAGAGCTATATTATTATAATAATAGTAATAATACAGCAACAAGAGCTAGATTATTATAATAATAGTAATAATACAGCAACAAGAGCTTTATTATTATAATAATAGTAATAATACAGCAACAAGAGCTATATTATTATAATAATAGTAATAATACAGCAACAAGAGCTATATTATTATAATAATAGTAATAATAGAGCAACAAGAGCTATATTATTATAATAATAGTAATAATACAGCAACAAGAGCTTTATTATTATAATAATAGTAATAATAGAGCAACAAGAGCTAGATTATTATAATAATAGTAATAATACAGCAACAAGAGCTTTATTATTATAATAATAGTAATAATACAGCAACAAGAGCTAGATTATTATAATAATAGTAATAATACAGCAACAAGAGCTATATTATTATAATAATAGTAATATTACAGCAACAAGAGCTATATTATTATAATAATAGTAATAATACAGCAACAAGAGCTAGATTATTATAATAATAGTAATAATAGAGCAACAAGAGCTAGATTATTATAATAATAGTAATAATACAGCAACAAGAGCTTTATTATTATAATAATAGTAATAATACAGCAACAAGAGCTAGATTATTATAATAATAGTAATAATACAGCAACAAGAGCTAGATTATTATAATAATAGTAATAATACAGCAACAAGAGCTATATTATTATAATAATAGTAATAATACAGCAACAAGAGCTTTATTATTATAATAATAGTAATATTACAGCAACAAGAGCTATATTATTATAATAATAGTAATAATACAGCAACAAGAGCTAGATTATTATAATAATAGTAATAATACAGCAACAAGAGCTTTATTATAATAATAATAGTAATATTACAGCAACAAGAGCTATATTATTATAATAATAGTAATAATACAGCAACAAGAGCTAGATTATTATAATAATAGTAATAATACAGCAACAAGAGCTTTATTATTATAATAATTGTAATAATACAGCAACAAGAGCTATATTATTATAATAATAGTAATAATACAGCAACAAGAGCTAGATTATTATAATAATAGTAATAATACAGCAACAAGAGCTATATTATTATAATAATAGTAATAATACAGCAACAAGAGCTATATTATTATAATAATAGTAATAATACAGCAACAAGAGCTATATTATTATAATAATAGTAATAATACAGCAACAAGAGCTATATTATTATAATAATAGTAATAATACAGCAACAAGAGCTTTATTATTATAATAATAGTAATAATACAGCAACAAGAGCTAGATTATTATAATAATAGTAATAATACAGCAACAAGAGCTAGATTATTATAATAATAGTAATAATACAGCAACAAGAGCTATATTATTATAATAATAGTAATAATACAGCAACAAGAGCTTTATTATTATAATAATAGTAATATTACAGCAACAAGAGCTATATTATTATAATAATAGTAATAATACAGCAACAAGAGCTAGATTATTATAATAATAGTAATAATACAGCAACAAGAGCTAGATTATTATAATAATAGTAATAATACAGCAACAAGAGCTTTATTATTATAATAATAGTAATATTACAGCAACAAGAGCTATATTATTATAATAATAGTAATAATACAGCAACAAGAGCTAGATTATTATAATAATAGTAATAATACAGCAACAAGAGCTAGATTATTATAATAATAGTAATAATACAGCAACAGGAGCTTTATTATTATAATAATAGTAATATTACAGCAACAAGAGCTATATTATTATAATAATAGTAATAATACAGCAACAAGAGCTAGATTATTATAATAATAGTAATAATACAGCAACAAGAGCTAGATTATTATAATAATAGTAATAATACAGCAACAAGAGCTTTATTATTATAATAATAGTAATATTACAGCAACAAGAGCTATATTATTATAATAATAGTAATAATACAGCAACAAGAGCTAGATTATTATAATAATAGTAATAATACAGCAACAAGAGCTAGATTATTATAATAATAGTAATAATACAGCAACAGGAGCTTTATTATTATAATAATAGTAATAATACAGCAACAAGAGCTAGATTATTATAATAATAGTAATAATACAGCAACAAGAGCTAGATTATTATAATAATAGTAATAATACAGCAACAAGAGATATATTATTATAATAATAGTAATAATACAGCAACAAGAGCTAGATTATTATAATAATAGTAATAATACAGCAACAGGAGCTAGATTATTATAATAATAGTAATAATACAGCAACAAGAGCTATATTATTATAATAATAGTAATATTACAGCAACAAGAGCTATATTATAATAATAATAGTAATAATACAGCAACAAGAGCTTTATTATTATAATAATAGTAATAATACAGCAACAAGAGCTATATTATTATAATAATAGTAATAATACAGCAACAAGAGCTAGATTATTATAATAATAGTAATAATACAGCAACAAGAGCTACATTATTATAATAATAGTAATAATACAGCAACAAGAGCTTTATTATTATAATAATAGTAATAATACAGCAACAAGAGCTAGATTATTATAATAATAGTAATAATACAGCAACAAGAGCTATATTATTATAATAATAGTAATAATACAGCAACAAGAGCTATATTATTATAATAATAGTAATAATACAGCAACAAGAGCTATATTATTATAATAATAGTAATAATACAGCAACAAGAGCTTTATTATAATAATAATAGTAATAATACAGCAACAAGAGCTATATTATTATAATAATAGTAATAATACAGCAACAAGAGCTATATTATTATAATAATAGTAATAATACAGCAACAAGAGCTATATTATTATAATAATAGTAATAATACAGCAACAAGAGCTTTATTATAATAATAATAGTAATAATACAGCAACAAGAGCTATATTATTATAATAATAGTAATAATACAGCAACAAGAGCTTTATTATTATAATAATAGTAATAATACAGCAACAAGAGCTTTATTATTATAATAATTGTAATAATACAGCAACAAGAGCTTTATTATTATAATAATAGTAATAATACAGCAACAAGAGCTAGATTATTATAATAATAGTAATAATACAGCAACAAGAGCTAGATTATTATAATAATAGTAATATTACAGCAACAAGAGCTTTATTATTATAATAATAGTAATAATACAGCAACAAGAGCTAGATTATTATAATAATAGTAATAATACAGCAACAAGAGCTAGATTA
This sequence comes from Discoglossus pictus, assembly GCA_027410445.1. Classification (NCBI taxonomy): domain Eukaryota; kingdom Metazoa; phylum Chordata; class Amphibia; order Anura; family Alytidae; genus Discoglossus; species Discoglossus pictus. The sequence goes on along the minus strand of JAPZIH010000834.1, from coordinate 37,239 downwards.
TTATAATAATAGTAATAATACAGCAACAGGAGCTAGATTATTATAATAATAGTAATAATACAGCAACAAGAGCTATATTATTATAATAATAGTAATAATACAGCAACAAGAGCTATATTATTATAATAATAGTAATAATAGAGCAACAAGAGCTATATTATTATAATAATAGTAATAATACAGCAACAAGAGCTATATTATTATAATAATAGTAATAATACAGCAACAAGAGCTATATTATTATAATAATAGTAATAATACAGCAACAAGAGCATTATTATTATAATAATAGTAATAATACAGCAACAAGAGCTATATTATTATAATAATAGTAATAATACAGCAACAAGAGCTAGATTATTATAATAATAGTAATAATACAGCAACAAGAGCTAGATTATTATAATAATAGTAATAATACAGCAACAAGAGCTAGATTATTATAATAATAGTAATAATACAGCAACAAGAGCTATATTATTATAATAATAGTAATAATACAGCAACAAGAGCTATATTATTATAATAATAGTAATAATACAGCAACAAGAGCTAGATTATTATAATAATAGTAATAATACAGCAACAAGAGCTAGATTATTATAATAATAGTAATAATACAGCAACAAGAGCTATATTATTATAATAATAGTAATAATACAGCAACAAGAGCTATATTATTATAATAATAGTAATAATACAGCAACAAGAGCTTTATTATTATAATAATAGTAATAATACAGCAACAAGAGCTTTATTATTATAATAATAGTAATAATACAGCAACAAGAGCTATATTATTATAATAATAGTAATAATACAGAAACAAGAGCTAGATTATTATAATAATAGTAATATTACAGCAACAAGAGCTATATTATTATAATAATAGTAATAATAGAGCAACAAGAGCTTTATTATTATAATAATAGTAATAATAGAGCAACAAGAGCTTTATTATTATAATAATAGTAATAATCCAGCAACAAGAGCTTTATTATTATAATAATAGTAATAATACAGCAACAAGAGCTATATTATTATAATAATAGTAATAATACAGCAACAAGAGCTATATTATTATAATAATAGTAATAATAGAGCAACAAGAGCTTTATTATTATAATAATAGTAATAATACAGCAACAAGAGCTAGATTATTATAATAATAGTAATAATACAGCAACAAGAGCTATATTATTATAATAATAGTAATAATACAGCAACAAGAGCTATATTATTATAATAATAGTAATAATACAGCAACAAGAGCTAGATTATTATAATAATAGTAATAATACAGCAACAAGAGCTTTATTATTATAATAATAGTAATAATACAGCAACAAGAGCTTTATTATTATAATAATAGTAATAATACAGCAACAAGAGCTAGATTATTATAATAATAATAGTAATAATACAGCAACAAGAGCTATATTATTATAATAATAGTAATAATACAGCAACAAGAGCTATATTATTATAATAATAGTTATAATACAGCAACAAGAGCTATATTATTATAATAATAGTTATAATACAGCAACAAGAGCTATATTATTATAATAATAGTAATAATACAGCAACAAGAGCTATATTATTATAATAATAGTAATAATACAGCAACAAGAGCTACATTATTATAATAATAGTAATAATACAGCAACAAGAGCTAGATTATTATAATAATAGTAATAATACAGCAACAAGAGCTAGATTATTATAATAATAGCAATAATACAGCAACAAGAGCTAGATTATTATAATAATAGTAATAATACAGCAACAAGAGCTAGATTATTATAATAATAGTAATAATACAGCAACAAGAGCTAGATTATTATAATAATAGTAATAATACAGCAACAAGAGCTAGATTATTATAATAATAGTAATAATACAGCAACAAGAGCTATATTATTATAATAATAGTAATAATACAGCAACAAGAGCTATATTATTATAATAATAGTAATAATAGAGCAACAAGAGCTATATTATTATAATAATAGTAATAATAGAGCAACAAGAGCTTTATTATTATAATAATAGTAATAATACAGCAACAAGAGCTATATTATTATAATAATAATAGTAATAATACAGCAACAAGAGCTTTATTATTATAATAATAGTAATAATACAGCAACAAGAGCTTTATTATTATAATAATAGTAATAATACAGCAACAAGAGCTAGATTATTATAATAATAGTAATAATACAGCAACAAGAGCTAGATTATTATAATAATAGTAATAATAGAGCAACAAGAGCTATATTATTATAATAATAGTAATAATACAGCAACAAGAGCTAGATTATTATAATAATAGTAATAATACAGCAACAAGAGCTAGATTATTATAATAATAGTAATAATACAGCAACAAGAGCTAGATTATTATAATAATAGTAATATTACAGCAACAAGAGCTTTATTATAATAATAGTAATAATAGAGCAACAAGAGCTTTATTATTATAATAATAGTAATAATACAGCAACAAGAGCTATATTATTATAATAATAGTAATAATACAGCAACAAGAGCTATATTATTATAATAATAGTAATAATACAGCAACAAGAGCTAGATTATTATAATAATAGTAATAATACAGCAACAAGAGCTTTATTATTATAATAATAGTAATAATACAGCAACAAGAGCTTTATTATTATAATAATAGTAATAATACAGCAACAAGAGCTTTATTCTTATAATAATAGTAATAATACAGCAACAAGAGCTATATTATTATAATAATAGTAATAATACAGCAACAATAGCTTTATTATTATAATAATAGTAATAATACAGCAACAAGAGCTATATTATTATAATAATAGTAATAATACAGCAACAAGAGCTATATTATTATAATAATAGTAATAATAGAGCAACAAGAGCTATATTATTATAATAATAGTAATAATACAGCAACAAGAGCTATATTATTATAATAATAGTTATAATAGAGCAACAAGAGCTTTATTATTATAATAATAGTAATAATACAGCAACAATAGCTTTATTATTATAATAATAGTAATAATACAGCAACAAGAGCTAGATTATTATAATAATAGTAATAATACAGCAACAAGAGCTATATTATTATAATAATAGTAATAATACAGCAACAAGAGCTATGTTATTATAATAATAGTAATAATACAGCAACAATAGCTTTATTATTATAATAATAGTAATAATACAGCAACAAGAGCTATATTATTATAATAATAGTTATAATACAGCAACAATAGCTTTATTATTATAATAATAGTAATAATACAGCAACAAGAGCTATATTATTATAATAATAGTAATAATACAGCAACAAGAGCTATATTATTATAATAATAGTAATAATACAGCAACAAGAGCTATATTATTATAATAATAGTAATATTACAGCAACAAGAGCTATATTATTATAATAATAGTAATAATAGAGCAACAAGAGCTTTATTATTATAATAATAGTTATAATAGAGCAACAAGAGCTATATTATTATAATAATAATAATAATAATACAGCGATAAGCAGAATAATAATAATACAGTAGCAAGAGCTATCACATATATAGTTGTGAGCGTACAAGTTGTTGCTAACGCTTGCGGGCTCGCGTAGCGAGGGCTGCGGGCGAGGGCCTGAGTTGCTGGCATGGAGCGCCAAAGGCTCTCCTTGCCAGCAACTGCGACCCTTGCAAAATTTAACTCGCAACGCAAAAAACATACGACACACGTTCACACACATTACGACCTCGCAAAAATCGGCCGCAACTCGCGAACATGACAAAATTAAAAACACAATAAATACACACAGCACATACATAAAAAGCTTACCTACAGCAAGAGCGAGCATCCAGGACCTCAAAAAAACAACTTACACCTTCATTTAACTCAAAATAAAAGAGTTTAGACACACACAAAAATCGCTAAGCAAAAGAAAAAATGGCTGCTGAACAAAATGAAAACGAGGCTACAGCACTCTAACCACGCAAAACACCACAAGAAACTCGCAAAACACCACTAACGACCTACGGATATTCCGCTAAGACGCATACCACACATTACCCGCCATTTTACGCCAATGCGGAAGTACACGACTACGCTAACGGTTTGGTCTCGCGCACGCACACTATTACACTGCACACATTCAGCACGCTTACCCTGCAGCTCCACACCACTAATGCTGCAGCAACATCAAAACAGATTGTCAGCTCTTCAACACAATGCTTCAAAATAGGTAAAGTATATTAATTTATTAATGTATTATATATTTCATTATTATACACCAAACAGCATTAGCTTCCTTACAATTTCATTGGTGTCATTTTTTGACGGGCAATTCGCTAGTGAAACATATATAGTTCATTTCTTTTTTATACTTTATACTTTACCTTGATTGAAGTGTCGAATGACAGAGGGTCCCCTCCGGCCAATCTTAATCCGCCGGTCTTCTTGTAGTGTCTGTTTGAAAAAGAAAGTGAAATGGTTAATTGTATATTTCTTCTTTTTGATTTAGCAAAGCATGGCCTTTTCAGCATGTAATGTATTTTTCTATCTTACCTCTTGTTCTTTCTTGGAGTTGTTTAAAAGGGATTGTGGTTCCCAATGCACGGTGCAAATTCTTGAGTGACGCTGTTGATGCTGAGTCTTTTTGAATAGTAAAAAAAAGGAGAAAGATTGAGGTTTAGGTTATATATTGAATTACAATAAATTACTGTAATTTAAATATACTTCTGTAATTACTTTCAATTAACATTACTTAGTTTTTGGGCCTACACACATAAATGTGCGTGTGACATGTGATTATACATGATACACATATATGTACGTGTCACATATCACTATACATAATTCACATTTTAATATTTTTTTTATTTTTTACTGTCATTTAAATATAGTTGTTTAATTAGTTTGGATTAGATGTTTAATTAGTTTGGATTAAGATTAGTTTGTTGTAGGGGCTATACACATAAATGTGCGTGGCACATGGCACTATACATGAATAACATTTTCATACTTCATTTTTTTTTTTTTTTGTCCTGTCTTGATAATAAAATGTAATATATTATAGCTTACCTCTCAGTTGTAATTTGCACAATGTAAAGTAGGAAAGTAGGAAACAATTCTCTTCTCAAGTAACAGCAGCAGTTACCTATCCAGTCACTCCGTTCATCACCTGAGTAGAAATGTAGAATTTTCTGGAATGTAGGCAGTATTTATAAACTTTCAAGTGCCCCAGACCATTAGAACGCAATACGCATGCCTCGTTTTCGTTTTGTTCGGCAGCCATTTTTTCTCTTGCTTATGCGATTTTCGGCAGGTTAAACTATTTTTTGGGGACTTTAATGGACGTGTAAATTAACTTTTGGAGGTGTCGGATGCCCCCCCTTGCTGTAAGTAAGCTTTTTATGTGTTTTTTGTGTTTATTTCTTATGTTTCTGATGTTTTGATGCGCAGCGTTTGGAATGGGTCGTTTCGCGGCCATATTTGTTTGTGATGCGGCCTATTTTTTTGCGAGAGACGCAGTGTATTTTTTTATATGTCATGCGTATGTGTGTAAGCGGGTGTGAGGCGCCTTTGAGAATTTTTGTTAAAAAGTCGTGTGTGTGTGTGTAAACACAGCCGACGTTGCGGGCTCGCTGTGCAAGCAACGACCCGCAGTTCTTGCGGGCTCGCTGTGCAAGCAACGACCCGCATGCTCACAACTATATATGTGACTAGCGACTTGCACGTCAAAAAATGACGGTCAATAAAAGAAAGTATTGAAATGCTGTTTGTCACACAATGTGAGTGTACTGTGTGCCTCAAGTAACTAAATTCCTCAAAAAGCAGAAATGTACATTACATAAAATAAGCAAAAGTTAAATCACCATATTACGACACCCCCAAAGAACGAGACCACGCTCCGTGTTGAGGGTCAAAAAGTGAACTCTCTTTTATTGAAACAACACACATTTTTAAACCCTTCACATACACAATAGGGGCAGTGACTACCTTTGGTCAACCCCTAATTACCTCTGTCCAATCAGACAGAGTTAAGGCGCCTCTCTGTCTGTTAGGACCTTATTGTCCCTGGCTGCTATCACTTAAGTGTGTGTACTTAAGTGATTAGCCTTTGTGTCCAGCTGGGTGCCCTTCTCATATTGCAATATGTATGTTGCAATGTGTACAACATGACTACCCCATACTATTATATACATCCGTATATATTATTCCATGGACGGAGGCAAAACAGACGAACCAGCAATATCAGTCCATATAGATGGATCTGTCACACACCAAAAATAAAAAATGTACATTACAGAAGCAAAAAAAAAAAAAGGAACATTATAGAAAATAAAAAAATACATTACAACCCCCCCTCACTACCAAATTTGTAAAATTAGCCCGGGTCCTAACCTCAGCCAGCAAGGCCTCTAAGTCCTGAGCATCCATACTGGGCCCAAGCAAACCCCCCCCCCCCCAAGACTGACAAAACGGACCACGAAAACAACAAGAAGAAAAGCAAACACACACACAGAGCACTGTCACACTGCCCCTTATATGCTGTATAGCTGGGGTATGTTCTCAGTATTCAACTGAGCCCTCAGACCTCCGTCCGTTTCACTTGGAGACCGCGCTGTACTGAGGAAACGCGCGAACACCGGCGGAAGTCCTGCCCCCGACGCTTCTGATTGGCTGTTCAGCCTTACAAGTTTCGCTGGGTCATGCGACGCTACAGGCTGTCCCAGGGAGCCAGTGCAGCCTCCGCATCAACAGGATCCAGACATTTAGAAGCACTTTACAAATGTTTGCTTTATGTTTATTTATTAAAAGCACTAATCACCTTATAACAGCTACTTTGTGATTACAGAAATGTATCCAGTTTTAGATAAATTCCTGAAGTTATTTATTTATTTTGAATCCTCAACCGTTATCAAAACCAATAAAGCATAAGTCCATTGTTTGGACATAAATTCATTATTTTTTCTTTATTTTTGTTCTTTATATTGTTTTTAAAGTATCTACTGAGAGATATTTAATAAAGAAAGATAATTATTTTTAACTGATTTAGGTGAGGTATGTTCTCAATAGCATTATTAATTACAATAAGGGGTGTTAAGCACTCACTACACACAAACCTCTTTACTGTATATATTTATGTATATATATATATATATATATATGTGTTAAACAATGAAAGAGAAAAAGGGAACCCTTTTAATAGTGCACACCTATGAATCTCAACAATGTAAGAGACCCAGTTGATTAAAACTTAGCTTTTAATAATTTACTTAAAAATAGATGCTACAAAAGCTAAAAATTCTGACGCTGCAATTAGGTAGACCTATAGGTCCTCATTCAATTGCAATTTTGCCAATTGAATAGGGCTCTATATAAGCACATAACATATTTTTTGACCAAAGTTTTTAGTTAGTGAAGACCTTGATTTTGGATAGAACTTCAGTAACTAAAAAGTTCTGTATAAAAAATATGTTATGTGCTTATATAGAGCCCTATTCAATTGGCCAACTCGCAATTGAATGAGGCTCATAGTGTCTGGGATAGGATGTATAGCAGAAAACTCCAGTAAATACTTGGATTCTATATTAAGAGAACATGTGGTGTCATTGACATCATATGTAAGAGATACTAAAGATGTGTTAATGAAAATCAATGGATTGAACACAAATAAAAACACACTTTTAGTGTCACTAGATGTAGAATCATTATATACGAATATCCAACATAAGAGAGGCCTAGAGGCAACTAAATATTTTTTTACAGAAGAAAGGCACACTCCACGATAGACACAATTAATTTATAATGGAGTTACTTAAATATGTGTTAACACACCAGATACGAGGTACAGCTATGGGGACAGCATGTGCCCCCACATACGCAAACTTATACCTAGGATGGTGGGAGGAACAAGTAGTGTTCAATGAACACAATGATAACTATACAAAAGATGTGGACCTTTGGATTCGGTACATAGATGATGTGTTAATCCTATGGAGTGGCACTCAGCAACATTTGCAAGAATTTATAAATAAATTAAATCACAATGATATGGGTCTATATTTGACCTCAGAGGTCAATGAGACATTGATAACCTTTTTAGATCTAACAATTTGTAAACAAGAAAGTGGTAAATTGACAACTAATACATACAGGAAACCAACATCTACTAACAACCTCTTGCATCACACAAATAGTCACACTAAATCTTTGATTTCAGGAATCCCAGTTGGGCAATATCTGAGAATTAAAAGAAATTGCTCAGAAGAACAACAATTTGAAATAGATGCCAGGGACCTACAAAATAGATTCCAAGAACGGGGATATAATAAAAAGATACTAAAGAAGGCCTATGGTAGAGCTAAGAACATTAACAGAGAATCTCTACTAATGGATAAATCCCCTAAAGAAGATAAACACTGGGAGATATTGAGGAATGATAAAGATCTAAAACCCCTTTTAGGGGAACATGCTCAGATAACAAGTAGAAGATCTACTAACCTAAAAGATGTATTATCTAAAAGCAATCTGGAGACTCCAAAGAGGACTACATGGCTAGAAAAAATAAAAGGCTGTTTTAAATGTCAATCCTGTAAGGCTTGTCAATATATAAAACCAGCTAAAACTTTCACTTCAAAAGATGCAACACAGATATACCAAGTGAAGTATCTTATAACATGCAAGACAGAGAGAGTGATTTATTTGATATCTTGCAAATGTGGAATGAGATACATAGGTAAAAATAGAGAATTTCGAAGAAGGATTCTGGAAAACATCTATAGTATCAATAGGGAATATGATACACCAGTGGCTATACATGTAAACACCAAAAATAAAGGGGACGTGAAAGTACCTTCTTTTATGGCCATAGATCACATTGAACAAACCATTAGAAAAGGTGACATAGACAAAGAGTTACTAAAGATGAAAGCAAGATGGATCTATTTGCTAAAGACTAGAAAACCTGATGGCCTTAATGAAGGTTTTACTTTCTCCCCATATATATAAAAACAAAAATCCAATATTCTCTAAGCATTGAAGCGGATACTAACTCAATAATATCATGTATTTATATTTAAATTACTTGCTATAATAATAATCTAATAATAATATGATTCTCCATTTATTCTGGGAATTAGTATACATATAATATCATATGTATCTCTTAAGATATTGTCCAAAATCAAATAAACCTAATACTAGACTTTATTAATGAAGAATAGTTTATTAATAATAAAAATGATAAGCTAGATGGGGATAAGTTGAATTTTGCTAATTTACAACAATATATTTACATCTTAAAGAAATACATGGAAACTAGAGATTTCCCGAATAGTTCGCCGGCGGACTGTTCCCGGCAAACATAGCATGCGAACTGCGAACATATGCGATATTCGACCCGCCCCCTATACTTTATCATTGAGCAAACTTTGACCCTGCATGTCACAGTCAGCAGACACATTCCAACCAATCAGCAGCATACACTCCCTTCCAGAGCCTTCTAACTCATGGACAGCAGCCATTTTGGAATCATAACTAACTTGCAGTCTTACTGAGAGGAGGTTGAGTGTAGGTGATACTGCATCAATAGGGAGTCTGAGTGTAGGTGATACTGCACCATAGCTAGGCTACTGTACACAGTGTGCAATACAGTCCTGAAGGACTCTTTTGATCTCTGCTGCAAGGACACCCCTGTGTCTCTTCCTCTCCTTATCATCATCCTCCCCTCACCTTAGCACCCAACCCTAACACCCCTCACACTTATCCATAACACCCATCAACCTAACACCTAACCCTAACACCCCTCACACTTATCCCTAACACCCCTCACCCTAACCCTAACACCCCTCACACTTATCCCTAACACCCCTTACCCTAACCCTAACACCCCTCACACTTATCCCTAACACCCCTAACCCTAACACCCCTCAGACTTATCCCTAACACCCCTCACCCTAACCCTAACACCCCTCACACTTATCCATAACACCTAACCCTAACACCTAACCCTAACACCCCTTACACTTATTCCTAACACCCCTCACCCTAGCCCTAACACCCCTCACACTTATCCCTAACACCTAACCCTAACCCCTAATCCTAACACCCCTTACACTTATCCTAACACCCCTCACCCTAACCCTAACACCCCTCACACTTATCTCTAACACCCCTCACCCTAACCCTAACACCCCTCACACTTATCCCTAACACCCCTCACCCTAACCATAACACCCCTCACACTTATCCCTAACACCCCTAACCCTAACACCCCTCACACTTATCTCCAACACCCCTCACCCTAACCCTTACACCCCTCACACTTATCCCTAACACCCCTCGCCCTAATCCTAACACCCCTCACACTTATCCCTAACAACCCTTACCTTAACCCTAACACCCCTCACACTTATCCCTAACACCCCTCACCCTAACCCTAACACCCCTCACACTTATTTCTAACACCCCTTCCCTTAACCCTAACACCCCTCACACTTATCCATAACATCTAACCCTAACACCTAACCCTAACACCCCTCACACTTATCCCTAACACCCCTCACCCTAACACCTATCCCTAACACCCCTCACCCTAACCCTAACACCCCTCACACTTATCCCTAACACCTAACACCCCTTACACTTATCCCTAGCATCCCTCACCCTAACCCTAACACCCCTCACACTTATCCCTAACACCCCTCACCCTAACACCTAACCCCCTCACACTTATCACTAACACCCCTTACCCTTACACCCCTTACACTTATCCCTAACACCCCTCACCCTAACCCTAACACCCCTCACACTTATCCCTAACAACCCTCACCCTAACCCTAACACCCCTCACACTTATCCCTATCACCCCTAACCCTAACACCCCTCACACTTATCCCTAACACTTAACCCTAACACCTAACCCTAACACCCCTTACACTTATCCCTAACACCTATCACCCTAACCCTAACACCCCTCACACTTATCCCCAACACCCCTTACCCTAACCCTAACACCCCTCACACTTATCCCTAACACCCCTAACACCCCTCACACTTATCCCTAACACCCCTCACCCTCACACCTATCCCTAACACCCCTCACCCTAACCCTAACACCCCTCACACTTATCCCTAACACCTAACACCTAACCCTAACACCACTTACACTTATCCCTAACACCCCTCACCCTAACTTTAACACCCCTCACACTTATCTCTAACACCCCTCACCCTAACCCTAACACCCCTCACACTTATCCCTAACACCCCTCACCCTAACCCTAACACCCCTCACACTTATCCCTAACACCCCTCACCCTAACCCTAACACCCCTCACACTTATCTCCAACACCCCTCACCCTAACCCTAACACCCCTCACACTTATCGCTAACACCCCTTACCTTAACCCTAACACCCTCACACTTATCCCTAACACCCCTCACCATAACCCTAACACCCCTCACACTTATTCCTAACACCCCTTCCCTTAACCCTAACACCCCTTACACTTATCCATAACACCTAACCCTAACACCTAACCCTAACACCCCTCACACTTATCCCTAACACCCCTCACCCTAACCCTAACACCCCTCACACTTATCCCTAACACGTAACACCTAAACCTAACACCCTTTACACTTATCCCTAGCACCCCTCACCCTAACCCTAACACCCCTCACACTTATCCCTATCACCCTTAACCCTAACACCCCTCACACTTATCCCTAACACTTAACCCTAACACCTAACCCTAACACCCCTTACACTTATCCCTAACACCCTTCACCCTAACCCTAACACCCCTCACACTTATCCCCAACACCCCTTACCCTAACCCTAACACCGCTCACACTTATCCCTAACACCCCTAACCCTAACACCCCTCACACTTATCCCTAACACCCCTCACCCTAACACCTATCCCTAACACCCCTCACCCTATCCCTAACACCCCTCACACTTATCCCTAACACCCCTCACCCTAACCCTAACACCCCTCACACTAATCCCTATCACCCCTAACACTAACACCCCTCACACTTATCCCTAACACTTAACCCTAACACCTAACCCTAACACCCCTTACACTTATCCCTCACACCCTTCACCCTAACCCTAACACCCCTCACACTTATCCCCAACACCCCTTACCCTAACCCTAACACCCCTCACACTTATACCTAAAACCCCTAACCCTAACACCCCTCACACTTATCCCTAACACCCCTCACCCTAACACCTATCCCTAACACCCCTCACCCTAACCCTAACACCCCTCACACTTATCCCTAACACCTAACACCTAACCCTAACACTACTTACACTTATCCCTAGCACCCCTCACCCTAACCCTAACACCCCTTACACTTATCTCTAACACCCCTCACCCTAACCATAACACCCCTCACACGTATCCCTAACACCCCTCACCCTAACCCTAACACCCCTCACACTTATCCCTAACACCCCTCACACTTATCGATAACACCTAACCCTAACACCTAACCCAAACACCCCTCACACTTATCCCTAACACCCCTCACCCTAACCCTAACACCCCTCAAACTTATCCCTAACACCTAAACCTAACACCTAATACCCCTTACACTTATCCCTAACACCCCTCACACTTATCCCTAACACCCCTCACTCTAACACCTATCCCTTACACCCCTCACCCTAACCCTAACATCCAACACACTTATCCCTAACACCCCTCACATTTATCCCTAACACCCCTCACCCTAACACCTAACCCCTCACCCTTATCCCTAACACCCCTTACCCTAACACCCCTCACACTTATCCCTAACATCCCTCACTCTAACCCTAACACCCCTCACACTTATCCCTAACACCTAACGCTAACACCTAACCCTAAAACCCATCACAGTTATCCCTAACACCCCTCACTCTAACCCTAACACCCCTCACACTTATCACTAACACCTAACCCTAACACCTAATCCTAACACCCCTTACACTTATCCCTAACACCCCTCACCCTAACCCTAACACCCCTCACACTTAGCTCTAACACCCCTCACCCTAACCCTAACACCCCTCACACTTATCCCTAACACCCCTCACCCTAACCCTAACACCCCTCACACTTATCCATAGCACCTCTCACCCTAACCCTAAAACCCCTCACACTTATCTCCAACACCCCTCACCCTAACCCTAACACCCCTCACACTTATCCCTAACACCCCTAACCATAACCCTAACACCCCTCACACTTATCCCTAACACCCCTTACCTTAACCCTAACACCCCTCACACTTATCCCTAACACCCCTCACCCTAACCCTAACACCCCTCACACTTATTTCTAACACCCCTTCCCTTAACCCTAACACCCCTCACACTTATCCATAACACCTAACCCTAACACCTAATCCTAACACCCCTCACACTTATCCCTAACACCCCTCACCCTAACACCTATCCCTAACACCCCTCACCCTAACCCTAACACCCCTCACACTTATCCCTAACACCTAACACCTAAACCTAACACCCCTTACACTTATCCCTAGCACCCCTCACCCTAACCCTAACACCCCTCACACTTATCCCTAACACCCCTCACCCTAACACCTAACCCCCTCACCCTTATCCATAACACCCCTAACTCTAACACCCCTCACACTTATCCCTAACACCCCTCACCCTAACCCTAACACCCCTCACACTTATCCCTAACACCCCTCACTCTAACACCTATCCCTTACACCCCTCACCCTAACCCTAACATCCATCACACTTATCCCTAACAGCCCTCACCCTAACCCTAACACCCCTCACACTTATCCCTAACACCCCTCACCCTAACACCTAACCCCTCACCCTTATCCCTAACACCCCTTACCCTAACACCCCTCACACTTATCCCTAACATCCCTCACCCTAACCCTAACACCCCTCACACTTATCCCTAACACCTAACCCTAACACCTAACCCTAAAACCCATCACAGTTATCCCTAACACCCCTCACCCTAACCCTAACACCCCTCACACTTATCCCTAACACCCCCCACCCTAACACCTAACCCCCTCACCCTTATCCCTAACACCCCTTACCATAACACCCATCACACTTATCCTTAACACCCCTCACCCTAACCCTAACACCCCTCACACTTATCCCTAACACCAAACCCTAACACCTAACCCTAAAACCCCTTACACTTATCCCTAACACCTAACCCTAACACCTAACCCTAAAACCCCTTACACTTATCCCTAACATATCCTAACACCCCTCACCCTAACACCCCTCACACTAATCCCTAAGACCTAACACCCCTCACACTTATTCCTAACATTCCTCACCCTAACACCCCTTACACTTATCCCTAACACCCCTCACCCTAACACCCCTCACACTTATCCCTAACACCACCTCACCCTAACCCTATCACCCCTCACACTTATCCCTAACACCCCTCACCCTAACACCTAACCCCCTCACCTTTTATCCCTAACACCCCTTACCCTAACACCCCTCACACTTATCCTTAACACCCCTCACCCTAACCCTAACACCCCTCACACTTATCCCTTACACCCCTCACCCTAACACCTAACCCCCTCACCTTTATCCCTAAAACCCCTTACCCTAACACCCCTCACACTTATCCTTAACACCCCTCACCCTAACCCTAACACCCCTCACACTTATCCCTAACACCTAACCCTAACACCTAACCCTAAAACCCCTTACACTTATCCCTGACACCCCTCACCCTAACCCTAACACCCCTCACACGTATCCCTAAGACCTAACACCCCTCACACTTATTCCTAACATTCCTCACCCTAACACCCCTTACAATTATCCCTAACACCCCTCACCCTAACACCCCTCACACTTATCCCTAACACCCCTCACTCTAACACCTAACCCCCTCACCCTTATCCCTAACACCCCTTACCCTAACACCCCTCACACTTATCCCTGTGTCTCTTCCCCTCCTTATCATCAAGGGAGGGCGAGGATGATGAGGGAGGGGGAAGAGACACAGGAAGGATAATGAGGGAGGGGGGAAACAGACACAGGGGAGGATGATTGGGGAGGGGGTAAAGAGATACATGATGGGTGATGAGGAAGGGGGGAAAGAGACACAGGACAGGATGATGAGGGAGGGGGGGGGGAAGAGACACAGGGGAAGATGATGAGGGAGGGGGAAAAGAGACACAGGGGAGGATGATGAGGTAGGGGGGAAAGAGATACAGGGGAGGATGATGAGGGAGGTGGAAAAGAGACACAGGGGAGGATGATTGGGGAGGGGGTAAAGAGATACAGGGGAGGGTGATGAGGAAGGGGGGAAAGAGACACAGGGCAGGATGATGAGGGAGGAGGAGGATTGACACAGGGGAAGATGATGAGAGAGGGGGAAAAGAGACACAGGGGAGGATGATAAGGGAGGGGGGAAAGAGATACAGGGGAGGATGATGAGGGAGGTGGGAGGATGATGAGGGAGCGGGTAAATAGATACAGGGGAGGATGATGAGGGAGTTGTAAAGAGATACAGGGGAGGGTGATGAGGAAGGGGGGAAAGAGACACAGGGGAGGATGATGAGGGAGGGGGGGAAGAGACACAGGGGAAGATGATGAGGGAGGGGGGAAGAGACACAGGGGAGGATGATGATGGAGGGGGGTAGAGACACAGGGGAGGATGATGAGGGAGGGGGTAAAGAGATACAGGGGAGGATGATGATGGAGGGGGGAAGAGACACAGGGGAGGATGATGAGGGAGGGGGTAAAGAGATACAGGGGAGGATGATGATGGAGGGGAGAAGAGACACAGGGGAGGATGATGATGGAGGGGGGTAGAGACACAGGGGAGGATGATGAGGGAGGGGGTAAAGAGACACAGGGGAGGATGATGATGGAGGGGGGAAGAGACACAGGGAGGATGATGAGGGAGGGGGTAAAGAGATACAGGGGAGGATGATAAGGGAGGGGGTAAAGAGATACAGGGGAGGATGATGAGGGAGGTGGGAGGATGATGAGGGGGGGATGAGACACAGGGGAGGGTGATGAGGAAGGGGGGAAAGAGACACAGGGGAGGATGATGAGGGAGGTGTTAAAGAGATACAGGGGAGGATGATGATGCAGGGGGATGTTAGGTGATTTATGACCTTTATGGATTAAAACCAGACTCTGCATCAACTATGTAATTTTCCGTGGGAGTTTTGACATGGATCCCCCTCCGGCATGCCACAGTCCAGGTGCTAGTCCCCTTAAAACAACTTTCCCATCACTATTGTGGCCAGAAAGAGTCCCTGTGGGTTTTAAAATCCGCCTGCCCATTGAAGTCTATGGCGGTTCGCCGGGTTCGCCGGTTCGCGAACATTTGTGGCGGATCACGTTCGCGGTTCGCGAACCAAAAATGTTATGTTCGCGACATCACTAATGGAAACCTTATTATTAAGGAGATCTAATAAGATCTTTGAAATAAGATATCAAGTTTAAGGATATTATTTAAAATCTCTGATACAGTAGTAATACTTATGTATATATACCAAATGATTCTCAAGATTCAAACAATAAAAATATGGAGAACTATAGCAACAATATAAGATAAAGTGAAATGTTATTAAAATATAGCAAGTTTAAAATGTATGGTTGAAAACCACTAAAATATGCGAGTTGGCAGAGTTCAAGGTTTAGAGATCCTTTAAGCCTTTTTAAACATTAAATAAACGTTGATTTTAACTTAAAACTGGTTCCCATGACAACAGAGACTATAAATAGGGAAGTCAGAGTGTCATGGCGGTAACCCCTGAGGAAATTGAGAAACGTGCGTCGGGAGAGACGCAGCAAGGAGTTAAATAATAGGGAACCACAAGGAATTTTACATGGGATATACTGAAGCACAATATGAGGCAGTTTTAAACTCTTGCAATATAGCACAATATAACACTTTATCAATATAATTGTATTCAACTTAGCCAAAGATATATGCAATACACTTTTTATTTATTTAACAGAGCAAAACACTGAAAGTTTTGCATGCACAACTAGCACCTTATTATAGCACTTTATTATAGCACTTTATTATAGCACTTTAGAGACAATATTTAAAGGAGTACCAACGCCCATTTTAATAAATCCAGTCAAATCATATCCCTATATCCTTTTCCACCTCTTGTTCTAATTCAAGCGTCAGAATTTTTAGCTTTTGTAGCATCTATTTTTAAGTAAATTATTAAAAGCTAAGTTTTAATCAACTGGGTCTCTTACATTGTTGAGATTCATAGGTGTACACTATTAAAAGGGTTCCCTTTTTCTCTTTCATTGTTTAATATGTATTTCTGACCCTTAGTGGCACCCTAAGTAAAAGGTCATTATACCCAATTACATCTAGAGCCACCAAACCTATCTTGTTTCTAAATATGTGTGTACATATATATATATATATATATATATATATATATATATATATACTAGCGAATTGCCCGTCAAAAATTGACAGGCAGACAATGCTGTTTGCCACACAATGTGAGGATTTTGCTTCTCTGAGCACCACCGATGTGGCATGATGGCCCGGTGTGGCATGATGGACTGGTGTGGCATGATGGCCCGGTGTGGCATGATGGACTGGTGTGGCATGATGGCCCGGTGTGGCATGATTGACTGGTGTGTCATGATGGCCCGGTGTGGCATGATGGACTGGTGTGGCATGATAGACTGGTGTGGCATGATGGCCCGGTGTGGCATGATAGACTGTTGTGTCATGATGGCCCGGTGTGGCATGATGGACTGGTGTGGCATGATTGACTGGTGTGTCATGATGGCCCAGTGTGGCATGATGGCCCGGTGTGGCATGATAGACTGGTGTGTTATGATGGCCCGGTGTGGCATGATGGACTGGTGTGGCATGATGGCCCGGTGTGGCATGATGGACTGGTGTGGTATGATTGACTGGTGTGTCATGATGGCCCGGTGTAGCATGATGGCCCGGTGTGGCATGATAGACTGGTGTGTCATGATGGCCCAGTGTGGCATGATGGCCCGGTGTGGCATGATAGACTGGTGTGTCATGATGGCCAGGTGTGGCATGATGGACTGGTGTGGCATGATGGCCCGGTGTGGCATGATGGACTGGTGTGGTATGATTGACTGGTGTGTCATGATGGCCCAGTGTGGCATGATGGCCCGGTGTGGCATGATAGACTGGTGTGGCATGATGGCCCGGTGTGGCATGATAGACTGGTGTGGCATGATGGAACGGTGTGGCATGATAGACTGGTGTGGCATGATGGCCCAGTGTGGCATGATGGACTGGTGAGGCATGATGGCCCTGTGTGGCATGATGCCCCGGTGTGGCATGATGGCCCGGTGTGGCATGATGGAACGGTGTGGCATGATGGACTGGTGAGGCATGATTGACTGGTGTGTCATGATGGCCCGGTGTGGCATGATGGCCCGGTGTGGCATGATAGACTGGTGTGGCATGATGGCCCGGTGTGGCATGATAGACTGGTATGGCATGATGGAACTGTGTGGCATTATAGACTGGTGTGGCATGATGGCCCAGTGTGGCATGATGGACTGGTGAGGCATGATGGCCCTGTGTGGCATGATGGCCCGGTGTGGCATGATGGCCCGGTGTCGCATGATGGAACGGTGTGGCATGATGGACTGGTGAGGCATAATCCACCCTCTCACTTTTCTCAATAAAGCTACTGTCGTTCTAGCCCGATCCTTAAGCTCCAGAGTAAACAGTTCTAATCCTATCTGTTAGATGAACCTTATCGGGGCGAAATAATTCATCAGCTTCTGCGACTTCAAATTCCTGATGCTTAATGGTAAAAAAAAACAGGTTCCTTACAAAACTAGCCATCTGCTTGTTTATCTTTTACTTTACTCTATCCATAGAAACCAGATTCCTTGCGCAGGAGCTTTTTTAGAGCTCCTTGTGTTTTGCTATTACCCTTAGAGCCTTGAGGCTGAATTGCTGGGTTCCGCTGCGGGCCATGGGACAAGCTGCTGGGTAGTGGATGGATGGCTAGGCCCTCCGCCGCGCTTTCCGCTGGCAGCACTCTCTGCGGTGCGCGGGAAGAGTTCCTGACTCTCAAGATCCCTATCCATGGCCTCCACGCTGTCCATAGCCCTATTGCCCAAATCTAAGCTGGCATATATATACAGATATATATATATGTTTACGTGTGTGTGTGTACATATATATATATATATATATACCAGCGAATTACCAGTCAAAAAATGACGGGCATAAAATTGTAATTCAGGCAATGCTGTTTCTCCCTTCTCCTGTGTCTCTCTTCCCCTCCTCCTGTCCTTACCCTGTGTCTCTCTTCCCCTCCTCCTGTCCTTACCCTGTGTCTCTCTTCACCTGTGACTCTCTTCCCCTGTGACTCTCTTCCACTCCTCCTGTCCTTACCCTCTGTCTCTCTTCCCCTGTGTCTCCCTTCCCCTGTGTCTCCCTTCCCCTATGACTCTCTTCCTCTGTGACTCTCTTCCCCTGTCACTCTCTTCCCCTGTGTCTCTCTTACCCTCCTCCTGTCCTTTGCCTGTGTCTCCCTACCGATGTGTCTCCCTTCCCCTGTGTCTCCCTTCCCCTCCTCCTCTCCCCCGTGTCTCCCTTCCCCTGTATCTCCCTTCCCCTGTGTCTCCCTTCCCCTGTGTCTCTCTTCCCCTCCTCATCCTGTCCTTACCCTGTCTCTCTTCCCCTCCTCCTGTCCATACCCTGTGTCTCTCTTCCCCTTCTCCTGTCCTTACCCTGTGTGTCTCTCTTCCCCGGTGTATCTCTTCCCCTCCTCCTCCACTCCTTCCCTTGTGTCTCTCTTCCCCTCCTCCTCTCATTACCCTGTGTCTCTCTTCCCCTCCTCCTGTCCTTACCCTGTGTCTCTTCCCCTCCTCCTCTCTTTCCCCTGTGTCTCTCTTCCCCTCCTCCTGTCCTTACCCTGTGTCTCTCTTCCCCTGTGTCTCTCTTCCCCTCCTCCTGTCCTTACCCTGTGTGTCTCTCTTCCCCTCCTCCTGTCCTAACCCTGTGTGTCTCTCTTCCCCTGTGTCTCTCTTCCCCTCCTCCTGCCCTTCCCCTGTGTCTCTCTTCCCCTGTGTCTCTCTTCCCCTCCTCCTGTCCTTACCCTGTGTGTCTCTCTTCCCCTGTGTCTCTCTTCCCCACCTCCTGCCCTTCCCCTGTGTCTCTCTTCCCCTGTGTCTCTCTTCCCCTCCTCCTGCCCTTCCCCTGTGTCTCTCTTCCCCTGTGTCTTTCTTCCCCTCCTCCTCTCTTTACTCTTTGTGTCTCTTCCCCTCCTCCTCTCTCTGTGTCTCTTCCCCTCCTCCTGCCTTTCCCCTGTGTCTCTCTTCCCCTCCTCCTGCCCTTCCCCTGTGTCTCTCTTCCCCTGTGTCTCTCTTCCCCTCCTCCTCTCCTTACTCTTTGTGTCTCTTCCCCTTCTTCTATCCTTCCCCTGTGTCTCTCTTCCCCTGTGTCTCCCTTCCCCTGTGTCTCTCTTCCCTTCCTCCTGTCCATACCCTGTGTCTCTCTTTCCCTCCTCCTGTCCTTACCTTGTGTGTCTCTCTTCCCCGGTGCCTCTCTTCCCCTCCTTCTCCACTCCTTCCTTGTGTCTCTCTTCTTCTCCTCCTCCTGTCTCTTTTCCCCTGTGTCTCTCTTCCCCTGTCTCTATCTTCCCCTCCTCCTGCCTTTCCCCTGTGTCTCTCTTCCCCTGTGTCTCTCTTCCCCTCCTCCTCTCCTTACTCTTTGTGTCTCTTCCCCTCTTCCTCTCCTTCCTCTGTGTCTCTTCCCCTCCTACTGCCCTTCCCCTGTGTCTCTCTTCCCCTGTGTCTCTCTTCCCCTCCTCCTCTCCTTCCCCTGTGTGTCTCTTCCCCTCCTCCTGCTTTTCCCCTGTGTCTCTCTTCCCCTGTGTCTCTCTTCCCCTCCTCCTCTCCTTACTCTTTGTGTCTCTTCCCCTCTTCCTCTCCTTCCCCTGTGTCTCTTCCCCTCCACCTGCCCTTCCCCTGTGTCTCTCTTCCCCTGTGTCTCTCTTCCCCTCCTCCTCTCCTTCCCCTGTGTGTCTCTTCCCCTCCTCCTGCCCTTCCCCTGTGTCTCTCTTCAACTGTCTCTATCTTCCCCTCCTCCTGCCTTTCCCCTGTGTCTCTCTTCCCCTGTGTCTCTCTTCCCCTCCTCCTTTCCTTACTCTTTGTGTTTCTTCCCCTCTTCCTCTCCTTCCCCTGTGTCTCTTCCCCTCCTACTGCCCTTCCCCTGTGTCTCTCTTCCCCTGTGTCTCTCTTCCCCTCCTCCTCTCCTTCCCCTGTGTGTCTCTTCCCCTCCTCCTACTTTTCCCCTGTGTCTCTCTTCCCCTGTGTCTCTCTTCCCCTCCTCCTCTCCTTACTCTTTGTGTCTCTTCCCCTCTTCCTCTCTTTCCCCTGTGTCTCTTCCCCTCCACTTGCCCTTCCCCTGTGTCTCTCTTCCCCTGTGCCTCTCTTCCCCTCCTCCTCTCCTTCCCCTGTGTGTCTCTTCCCCTCCTCCTGCCCTTCCCCTGTGTCTCTCTTCCCCTGTGTCTCTCTTCCCCTCCTCCTGCCCTTCCCCTGTGTCTCTCTTCCCCTGTGTCTCTCTTCCCCTCCTCCTGCCCTTCCCCTGTGTCTCTCTTCCCCTGTGTCTCTCTTCCCCTCCTCCTTTCCTTACTCTTTGTGTTTCTCCCCCTCTTCCTCTCCTTCCCCTGTGTCTCTTCCCCTCCTACTGCCCTTCCCCTGTGTCTCTCTTCCCCTGTGTCTCTCTTCCCCTCCTCCTCTCCTTCCCCTGTGTGTCTCTTCCCCTCCTCCTACTTTTCCCCTGTGTCTCTCTTCCCCTGTGTCTCTCTTCCCCTCCTCCTCTCCTTACTCTTTGTGTCTCTTCCCCTCTTCCTCTCCTTCCCCTGTGTCTCTTCCACTCCACCTGCCCTTCCCCTGTGTCTCTCTTCCCCTGTGTCTCTCTTCCCCTCCTCCTCTCCTTCCCCTGTGTGTCTCTTCCCCTCCTCCTGCCCTTCCCCTGTGTCTCTCTTCAACTGTCTCTATCTTCCCCTCCTCCTGCCTTTCCCCTGTGTCTCTCTTCCCCTTTGTCTCTCTTCCCCTCCTCCTTTCCTTACTCTTTGTGTTTCTTCCCCTCTTCCTCTCCTTCCCCTGTGTCTCTTCCCCTCCTACTGCCCTTCCCCTGTGTCTCTCTTCCCCTGTGTCTCTCTTCCCCTTTGTCTCTCTTCCCCTCCTCCTTTCCTTACTCTTTGTGTTTCTTCCCCTCTTCCTCTCCTTCCCCTGTGTCTCTTCCCCTCCTACTGCCCTTCCCCTGTGTCTCTCTTCCCCTGTGTCTCTCTTCCCCTCTTCCTCTCCTTCCCCTGTGTCTCTTCCCCTCCTACTGCCCTTCCCCTGTGTCTCTCTTCCCCTGTGTCTCTCTTCCCCTCCTCCTCTCCTTCCCCTGTGTGTCTCTTCCCCTCCTCCTACTTTTCCCCTGTGTCTCTCTTCCCCTGTGTCTCTCTTCCCCTCCTCCTCTCCTTACTCTTTGTGTCTCTTCCCCTCTTCCTCTCCTTCCCCTGTGTCTCTTCCCCTCCACTTGCCCTTCCCCTGTGTCTCTCTTCCCCTGTGTCTCTCTTCCCCTCCTCCTCTCCTTCCCCTGTGTGTCTCTTCCCCTCCTCCTGCCCTTCCCCTATTTCTCTCTTCCCCTGTGTCTCTCTTCCCCTCCTCCTGCCCTTCCCCTGTGTCTCTCTTCCCCTGTGTCTCTCTTCCCCTCCTCCTGCCCTTCCCCTGTGTCTCTCTTCCCCTTCTCCTCTCCCTCATTACGTGGGAAAAATTTACAACAACGCGGCACTTAGAAAAAAAATACACAAGGTCCTAAAACAAACACGTAACTGCGCAAACACAAAAACCCACACAAAAACACAATAATAATTAAAAAAAAACTCAGTGACAGCACGGCGGGACAGCCATGACATCTAGAAGTGAGGTTGAACCCCAATTTAACCCCAATTTCACCACTCAAAAACCGCCTAAGCGAGAGAAGAAATGGTGGGCGAAAAAAATTAAAATGAGGCTCCACGACCCAGTACCAAGAAAAACACTGCATGTCCCCCCTACATTTAAAAGCTCTAAATTCCCTGTCGCGGTTAAAGGGCCTGCGGTACACAAACACCTAAGGCCGGCAGCGGGGGTACTGTAACTACCCCAACCGGCACCTAACATTAACCCCCCAGTGATGGGGCTCCCCATTGGGATCCCTAGAGGGTTCCCACATTAACCCCACATTAACCCTCGCAGTGGGGGTCCCCGATCACTAGTATATATATATAAATATATATATCATATACACGTTTATACATTTACATTTGGACCCGTAAAGCAAGCCGCGCATGACTCGTGGCTTTAGGGCGCAAATCCTTTGTTCTCTCAAGCACGTAATTGTTAATTTTTGATTTGCTACGAATTTCCAAAGACTCCATGTCGTTCAAACCCGTAACCCGAAAATGGAGGCCAAAACATTACGCCTCCAAATAGGACCAGCAAAAGGTTCACAGACCACTTTTAAACACTGTAAAGGACAATATAAACACACCAGTGCACATTAAAATATGGGGAAAGCATGAGAGGCATTGTGATTACTTGCAGAATAATCCTCAAGAAAGTTCAAGCAGTAAAAAATATTTTATTCTTATCATATGTTGTAAAATTGTTGTTCTGGACCATGTGACGTGCTGGACCGGTGTGACATGCTGGACCAGTGTGATGTGCTGGACCGGTGTGATGTGCTGGACCGGTGTGTCATGCTGGACCGGTGTGATGTGCTGGACTGGTGTGATGTGCTGGACCGGTGTGTCATGCTAGACCGGTGTGACGTGCTGGACCGGTGTGATGTGCTGGACTGGTGTGTCATGCTGGACCGGTGTGATATGCTGGACCGGTGTGTCGTACTGGACCGGTGTTTTGTGCTGGACTGGTGTGTCGTGTTGTACCGGTGTGTCGTGCTGGACCGGTGTGTCGTGCTGGACCATTGTGTCGTGATGGACCGGTGTGTCGTGCTGGAACGGTGTGTCGTGCTGGACCATTTTGTTGTGATGGACCGGTGTGTCGTGCTGAACCATTGTGTCGTGCTGGACTGGTGTGACATGATGGCCCGGTGTGACGTGATGGACCAGTGTGTCCTGCTGGACCGGTGGGTCGCACTGTACCGGAGGGTCATGCTGGACCGGAGTGGCCTGATGGACCGATGGTGGCCTGATGGACCGATGGTGGCACGAACTTTTGTAGCCACATCTGCTGGGGCATCATCTGCTGGGGAACCATCTGCCCAGGTCACACTGCTATTTTGGGGCAGTGTGTGAGACTGACCAATCTGTTACCATTCCTCAGCAATGTGTGTTAACATGCTATTGAGACATGTTCTAGGTTAGCCTATTACACGACACACACTTGCAGTCCATCAGAGTCTGGATCTGCATATGCAGCAGTGTGCACACCCATACTTATAGTCTCATGTGGATGTATAGTCCATCTGGATCTACAGCTATACCTGGTTTAAAGGTGTAGATGGGTTCAAATCAGTAGGAGAGATAAGCAAAACAGGTGAGTGTAACATGGGGTAGATAGGGATAGGGGAACCCATGGCACTAAATACACAGTTGCAATGGACATTTGTCTTCTGGCTGGGCCTCACATCACTCCCACCATGGATGATGGCATAGTTTGAACAAACCTCCCTTAGAAGGACGTCTATCTCCTCAGGGCTATCATTCGCTGTCCTGGTCTTGGCCACAGCTGCTTATAGCCCGGCCTAGGCCTGGGGTTCCTGGCCTCCCTGTCCTCTCCCTGAAATGTCTCCTCCCCTCCCTTCCTCCATGCCTCTACCTCTCCTCACTCTCCTCACCCTCCTCCTCTCCTCACTATCTATCACTCTCCATCTCTCTCTATCTTCCTCTATCTCTCTCTATCTTTCTCTATCTCTCTCTAACACTCTCACTCGCTCTCTCTGGCACTCTCACTCGCTCTCTCTGGCACTCTCACTCGCTCTCTCTAACACTCTCTATCTCTCTCTCAATCTCTGTCTATCTCTCTCTCTTTTTCTCACTTTCCAAACGCCACCAACGCCTAGACCTGCGACCCTTGCTCACACAGTCGTAGACGTACTCATTTTGCAGCAGTGCCTAAACCTGCGCAGTCTCTTGCTCACACAGTCGCAGACGTACTCATTTTGCACCAGCACCTAGACCTGCGCGGTCCCTTGCTCACACAGTCGCAGGCGTACTCATTTCTCAGCAATGCCTAGACCTGCGCGGTTCCTTGATAACACACAT
This sequence comes from Discoglossus pictus, assembly GCA_027410445.1. Lineage (NCBI taxonomy): Eukaryota > Metazoa > Chordata > Amphibia > Anura > Alytidae > Discoglossus > Discoglossus pictus. The sequence continues at coordinate 11,918 of JAPZIH010000834.1, read as the reverse complement.
TCGCAGGAGTACTCATTTTGCAGCAACGCCTTGAACTGCGCGGTCCCTTGATAACACACAGTCGCAGGCGTACTCATTTTGCAGCAACGCCTAGACCTGCGCGGTCCCTTGCTCACACAGTCGCAGGCGTACTCATTTTGTAGCCTTTTAAACCGCCTGATGGAGGTGACGTCAATCAAATAGCAAATCACTAAATATGAAATATGAATGAAGCCATTGTAATAGTACATGTGGGTGGCCTGATATTTATTAACTCATTGATTCCTGAAATTAAACTAACCCCAAAAATGAAATATTAAAATATTATATTTTATATTGTATATTTACGGGCTTGAGACTGTTGTGCAAAAAATTCCAATGCCTGCCATCACTTTCCCGTATTATACAGTATTGATTTTTTATTTGCATTTGAAGTGCTACAAACTTGTAATTAAGCCCGTTTGTGCGACCTCCATCGACCCCCAAACCTGATGTTAGACTTTTGCCATTTACGTCCTTGACTGAGCGGTTTGTGACGCGGGATCGGAGCAATTGGATAGAGATTTGCGATTTTGGCGTTCGGAACTCTTGCGGTCGTGAAAGATCAAAGGCTTAGAGGGGCATTAACTTGCAAAGGAAACAATCGCAATGATTCGCATTCCTTAGCCCGTAACTCGAATTGGATAGGAAATTAAGTTACGGCCTCCATTTACGAGGCAGGATCTCCCGAAGCCTCAATTGGATGAGGCCCTTAGGCTCCAGATCTATTCAAAGAGCTGTTTAAATCTTCACAAAAAGCAAAGTTTAATTTAGAAACAATAAATAAAACTAAACAAAATGAACTTAGCCACTAAATCACCATTTGAAAACTATTGTACATAAATCTAATGCTAAAAAAAATTAAAGGCGTTACAATTCATTGCGCGACAATTAGAGATGTTGAGAATAGTTCGCCGGTGGACTGTTCCCGGCAAACATAGCATGTTCTCGTTTGCTGCGAACCGCGCACATATGCGATATTCGACCCGCCCCCAATACTTTATCATTGAGCAAACTTTGACCCTGCATGTCACAGTCAGCAGACACATTCCAGCCAATCAGCAGCATACACTCCCTTCCAGAGCCTTCTAACTTATAGACAGCAGCCATTTTGGAATCATAACTAACTTGCAGTCTTACTGAGAGGAGGGACAGTGTAGGTGCTGCTGATTGAATAGGGGCATCAATAGCTAGGCAAGTTTATTCAGTGTCCAGTGCAGTGCTGAAGGACTCATCAGATCTCTGCTGTAAACACAGCACCCCAAAAAGCCCTTTTTAGGGCTATAACATCATTTTTTTTCTTTGTATTTTTCTGTGTAATCTAACTTCATTTGCCTGTCTCCCTGCTAGCCCCTACAAGCAAGTGTGTGTGGCAGGCTCACAGCTTATACTGTGTGTGCCCAACGCATACAATATAATATTGTTTACTAGTTGTCTACATTAAAAAAAAATCTTAGTTCATTTGCTTGACCGCTAGCCAGTGTGTGTGTCAGGCTTACAAGTACTGTGCCAAGTTCAACCAATCCAATCTATTTGGGGTACCAGCAGTCCACATTTAAAAAAACAATAATTTTATTTTCTTAAATCTAAGTGCATTTGCCTGACCGCCAATCAAAGTTCATTTGCTTGACCGCTAGCCAGTGTGTGTGTCAGGCTTACAAGTACTGTGCCAAGTTCAACCATTCCAATCTAGTTGGAGTACCAGCAGTCCACATTAAAAAAAAAAAAACTTTCATTTTCATAAATCTAAGTGCATTTGAATAACCGTCAATCAAAGTTCATTTGCTTGACCGCTAGCCAGTGTGTATGTCAGGCTTACAAGTACTGTGCCAAGTTCAACCAATCCAATCTATTTGGGGTACCAGCAGTCCACATTTAAAAAAACAATAATTTTATTTTATTAAATCTAAGTGCATTTGCCTGACCGCCAATCAAAGTTCATTTGCTTGACCGCTAGCCAGTGTGTGTGTCAGGCTTACAAGTACTGTGCCAAGTTCAACCAATCCAATCTAGTTGGAGTACCAACAGTCCACATTTAAAAAAACAATAATTTTATTTTATTAAATCAAAGTGCATTTGCCTGACCGCCAATCAAAGTTCATTTGCTTGACTGCAATCCAGTGTGTGTGTCAGGCTTACAAGTACTGTGCCAAGTTCAACCAATCCAATCTAGTTGGGGTACCAGCAGTCCCCATGTAAAAAAACAATAATTTTATTTTCTTAAATATCAGTGCATTTGCCTAACCGCCAATCAAAGTTCATTTGCTTGACCGTTAGCCAGTGTGTATGTCAGGCTTACAAGTACTGTGCCAAGTTCAACCAATCCAATCTATTTGGGGTACCAGCAGTCCCCATTTAAAAAAACAATAATTTTATTTTCTTAAATATCAGTGCATTTGCCTGACCGCCAATCAAAGTTAATTTGCTTGACCGTTAGCCAGTGTGTATGTCAGGCTTACAAGTACTGTGCCAAGTTCAACCAATCCAATCTATTTTGGGTACCAGCAGTCCACATTTAAAAAACAATAATTTTATTTTCTTAAATCTAAGTGCATTTGCCTGACCGCCAATCAAAGTTCATTTGCTTGACTGCTAGCCAGTGTGTGCGTCAGGCTTACAAGTACTGTGCCAGAGAGCATGTTGTGTGCATGCTTGAGCTCCAAACAAAAGGCTTTTTAGGGTCTTAGTCCCTCAAATACAAGTTTTATTTTAACACCTTTTTGTTAATAAGCACTTTGTGCACGGTGTTGTTCATTTTTGGGAGTTTTTGTGGTTTTTTCTTAGTTTAATTTAAGTTTTAGTTTTCTGGGGGTCAGGCTCAACTCTCTATCCCAGGAGAGTGAGCTGTCTCCTGGATACTTTGCCACACCCCTCCCATAGCACTACACCTTCACTCCTGGAGCTTTGTTACTTTGACTTTTTTTTCTTTTAAAAAGTTTATTAGGTTTTGTTGAAGTTTTGTTTGTTTGGTGTTGGGTTTTATGTTTTGGGGGAGAGAAGACAAGTAACATCTTTGTAGGCAGTGGGGGGGGAAACAATTAGAAAAAGCTTTTTTTTTTTTTTAACATCTGACACAGAGACACAGAGGGGTTAAAAAGCCTCTGTGTTCTCTGTGTTGTTGCAATTAGCAACACATTGCAACAGGCCATTAACCCTTCCACTGCCAAACATCATATCTCTCTCTCCCTTAGTTTTGTCTTTTTATTTCTTTTTCACACTTATATATTTTTAAAAAGAAAACAATAGAAAATCATAAAACAAAAAATAAAAATAAATAAAACAAATAAACTAAAAAAAAAAAGGGTCTAAACATGAGGGATAAGACCATTAAGAAGCCTCAGGGGTCAAAAGGGGGAATAATGGCCCCTGAAAATCCTAGCTGCAGCACTGCACAGCATAGGCCCCAGGCAGTTAAGGCAGCCCCAGCTCCTGGTGGTTCTGCCAGCAGACCTACCCCTGTGGCTAATACCTGGTCACAGGTGGTTTCTGCTGGCCCCAGTAATACCACCGCTGGGGCTGAGGGGCAGATCACCAGGAAGCATGGGGTTAAATGTCAGATGTCTGGGGTCTACAGCATTGATATCTATCTGCGTGCTGCAGCTAATGTCATCAGCCCCTCTGTTATAGTAGCAGCCAGCAAAATGTACGGGAAAGCAGTTTTTTTTACCCGTACTCTGGCTGCTGCACACATTCTTATACAGAGAGGCATCACAGTGGGGGGATTATATGTCCCAATAGAACCCCTGGAAGGGTTGGGCACAAAAGTAACACTCTCTAATGTGCCCCCCTTCCTACCAGACTCCCTCCTGCGCCCCCACCTGCTAACCCTAGGGGAAGTAAAAACACCATTTATTAAAATTCCCCTGGGGTGCAGAGAGAGAGCACTTCGTCATGTGCTCTCTTTCAAGAGGCAGGTACAAATGTGCCTGCCTCAGGGCGCAGAAAACATAGAGGGGTCTTTTGGGGTTCCATTTGAGGGGGTGCTGTACAGGATTTTTTACAGCACTACGGAGGTGCAGTGCTATCATTGCAAAGGTTTGGGGCATACACGTAGGAATTGTCCTAATGTAAAGCATCATGCTCCAGCCCCAGCAAATGGCACCTCCGTCAGTACGGCCCCCATCCCCGCTGAGCCCATAACAGCGGGGACCTCAAGGGTCATAGCCCCCCCACAGAGCTCAGGCAAGGAGGCCGTTCCTCAAGCCACCACCACGGCCTCCAAACCCCCTTCTTCCCCAAAAAAGCCATCTGTGTCTGTGGTCTCCAGCAAGACTGCAGACACGGGGAAAAAGGGGAAGAATGTCACCGGTCCTCCCAGTGTCACAGCTGCATCTCCCAAGTCCCAATCTGCCCCCATCATAATTACATCAGTTAGTGTGGGGGCACAGTGTAAGCAGAGGGATAATAAGCCCTCTGCAGGGGAGGCAGCTAGTGGCAGCTCCTCTTCCAGGAGTGACGTCCCCAGGAAGAGGAAGCATAAAACCAACAGGGAGGTTGCTGATAAGTGGGAAGTGCTCTATAGTGGAGCACCTCCCTCTAAAAGCAAGAAGAGGAACAAAACATCTCCTCCTCATCCGGTGACATTGTCTGGCCCGGTTATTAAGCTCAGCCAGCCGGTGCCAGACCACACATCTCTCTCTCCAGACCCTATAGGGGTTAATGTGGAAAAGGGTCTGGAGGAAAAGCAGGGGCAAGAGGGTCTCCCAAGTGAGGCAGGGGTAGACAAGAAAGATCAGGTTCTGCCTCTGGCCTTTGAGGGGGGTCCCAACAAAGCCCCTGCTGAATGGGTAGTCAGTGTCCCTGAGGTGCTGAGCTTCAAGGGCACCAGTCAGTCTCCTCCTCCAGTGTCACTCTCTAGTGACGTACCTCGGGCTTTGTTAGAGCCCCAGGCCGAGTCACTACTGGAGGGGGGGAATATAGGCATGACCCCCATTCAGGACCCCATGGATTTGTCTGTCAGGGGGGATGTGGCACAAGGGGAAGTGGAAATGGGGGAGGGTGATAAAACAGGTTTTCCTGTTAACATCATGGGAGAGCCTGTCTACCCTCCTCAGCCGTCCACTGACCCTAACATCGGTGCCATCCAAGCTGAGCAAGCAGCGGTGGAACTGGCAGAGGAGGCATATAAAGCCTCCAAGGCTTCCATTAAGGAAGCCATGCCAGCCACTGCTGTCCAGCCAGCTACCCCTGAATGCACTCCTGAAGCTACAGGGGTGCAGCAGCAATCCAAGGGTCCATTATTTACCTTGAAGGGTGCTAAAGGGACTCCTTCTGTATCATCTAAGAGGGGGTCCCTGAGAATAAAGCTGAGGAAACTGACTCCAGCCGGGGAGGATGGAGTAAAAGCCCTCAGCCAAGAGGAGCCCAGGGGTGACCCACTAGAAGGAACATCAGATTCTGGGTGGGTTATCCCTGTCAAGGAAATAGATCTATTCCTTGAGAGCACCCTTCATGGACAAAAGAAAAGGAAGGTGCGGCTGGCCTTGGAGAGGTGGAAGAATATGTCGTTTATTCTCCACTCTCTCCAGCAATATCTAGTGGTCAGCACTAGGGCCAAGAATTCTGGGACTGCGGAGCATCTCCGCGTCCGGAAATTCTATAAAATGTGCGTGTCCTATCAGCAGTCTCAAGGGTCTGAGGAACGCACAATTCCTGACACGCAGTAATGGCTTTGCACATCAGCACGCTGAATACCAATGGCTGTCAAGACAGTTTCCGCAGGTTCCAGGTACTCTCCTATTTATATCAGGGAGGATACTCTGTGAGCTTCCTGCAGGAAACTCACACCACTCCAGAGGCTGAGGCCTCGTGGCAACTGGAGTGGAGAGGCAGGGTCTTCTTCAGCCACTTCACATCGGCGTCATGTGGAGTGGTGACCCTGTTCTCAAAATCTTTTCAGCCAGAGCTGCTGCTTGTGAAAGCTGTTATCCCAGGCCATCTAATCCACCTCCGGGTCCGAGAGCAGGGTAGCATCATTAACCTAGTTAATATATATGCCCCTGCTGGAGGGCCCGAGAGAGTGAGGTTCCTCGCCAGACTGTCCCAGTTTTTGGAGACGGTTGACGCAGATGAGTGTTTGGTACTCGGGGGTGATTTCAACTGCACCCTCGACGCTCTGGACCGGAATAGTCCAGAGCCGTACCCGCCTTCTGCGTCAGCCCTGCGAGAGATCATCGCCCGCTTCTCCCTGGAGGACATCTGGCGAGAGCAGAACCCAGGGGCATCAGACGGTTTCACCTACGTCAGGGTGAGAGCCGGTCTGGTGTCCCACTCCCGGATCGACAGACTATATATATCTAGTCACTATATGTCACGAGTCGGTTCTTGTGCCATTAGGCTGGCTCCGTTCACAGACCACAACTGTGTGTCTGTGACAGTGGCGCTAACGCCAACAGCGCCACGAGCCGCCTATTGGCACTTCAACAATGCTTTGTTGAAAGACCAGGGGCTCGTGACATTGATCCGGGAGTTTTGGACGGACTGGAGGGGTTGCAAGGGGGACTTTGCCACGTTAAAACTGTGGTGGGACGTGGGCAAGGTTCATTTGCGACTTCTGTGTCAGGAATATACCAAGGGTGCGAGTGGGCAGCGCGAAGCTGAGTTGGAGTCACTCCGGGGGGAGGTACTCCATCTGGAGCAGAGGCTGTTCACTTGTAGGGACCAATCCCTGCAGAGCGAGTATGTAGAGAGGAAGGGTGTCCTCTGTGACCTGGAACGACACCAGGCCAAGGGGGCATACGTGCGCAGCCGCTTAGGTTTTCTCAAAGATCTAGACCGCGGCTCGCGCCTCTTCTACTCACTGGAGAAAAAGGGGGGTAACAGTAGGCACATCACCTGTCTTCTAGATGAAGACGGTGCCCCCCTTACAGATCCGGAGAGTATCCGGGATAGAGCCCGGAACTTTTATAAAGATCTTTACTCTCCGGATCCCATTTCTCCAGACGCCTGCAGGGTGCTATGGGAGGGGCTCCCCACAGTCAGTGAGGGTGTAAGAGAGCGGCTTGATATACCACTATCTTTTCAAGAGCTCTCTGAAGCCCTCCGTGCCATGTCCTGTGAGAAGTCTCCAGGACTGGACGGACTGACTGTAGAGTTTTTCCAATTTTTCTGGGAGACTCTGGGACCTGATTTCCATCTGGTCCTTGGGGAAGCCCTGGAGACCGGGGAGATGCCCCTGTCTTGTCGCAGGGCAGTACTTGCCCTGCTGCCCAAAAAGGGGGATCTCCGGCTTATTAAGAACTGGCGACCGGTCTCTCTGCTCAGCACGGACTACAAGATTGTAGCTAAAGCCATCTCGCTTAGACTTGGGTCTGTGCTGGCAGAATTGGTTCACCCTGACCAGTCCTATGCGATCCCGGGCCGGACTATCTTTGATAGTATCTTTCTGGTCCGGGATCTATTGCATTATTCTCGCAGGACTGGTCTGTCACTCGCCTTTCTCTCTTTAGATCAAGAGAAGGCGTTTGACAGGGTGGACCATGGTTACCTCATAGCCACTCTGCAAGCGTACGGCTTTGGCCCACAGTTTGTGGGCTTTATAAGAACGCTGTACGCCTCTGCAGAGTGTTTACTTAAAATCAATTGGTCCCTAACAGCACCTTTGGTATTTGGACGAGGGGTGCGTCAAGGATGTCCCTTGTCTGGACAGTTATATGCACTGGCCATTGAGCCTTTCCTCTGCCTACTGAGGAAAAGGCTCACAGGGCTGGTGCTAAAAGATCCAGACATGCGGATTGTCCTTTCAGCTTATGCTGACGATGTGCTCCTCGTGGCCCAGGATCCAGTTGATCTTGAGCTGGCAAAACAGTGCCAGGAGGTATATTCAGCTGCCTCCTCCGCTCAGATCAACTGGTCCAAATGCACAGGCCTTTTAGAGGGTAATTTACAGGTAGACTCTTTGCCTCCCACGTTTCGTGACATCACGTGGGAGGCAGATGTCATTAAATATCTGGGGGTCTACCTGTCCGCTGCGGACGCTTCCGTCCCAGACAACTGGAGGGAGTTAGAGGGCAGTGTCCTCTCTCGTCTGGGACGATGGAGGGGTCTAGCAAAAATGCTTTCCCTTAGGGGGCGGACTCTAGTGGTGAATCAGCTGGTGGCTTCTCAGATCTGGCACCGGCTGATTTGTCTGAGTCCGACCCCCGAGTTTGTCACCAATATCCAGAGGAATTTGTTAGATTTCCTCTGGATGGGAAGGCATTGGGTCTCTGCAGGGGTGGCAAGTCTGCCTTTGGTGGAGGGTGGACAGGGAGTAGTTTGTGTGTGCTCCCAGTTGTCCACCTTCCGCCTTCAGTACCTGCAGAGATACCTATATGCAGATCCCTCTCCGCAGTGGTGCGCACTGGCATCCAGCTTTTATCGCCAGTTGCGCAACCTGGGGTATGACCGGCAATTATTTCTGATCAGGCCCGAGGGGTTTGGGAGAGACCTCTCTGTGTTGCCGGCATACTACCAGGAAACCCTCAAGGCCTGGAGCATGGTCTCCGTGACCAGGCAGGGCGTGCCTTTGGGGGATGAAATATTCACGGAGCCCCTGCTATTTAATGCAGCAGTGGGGGCTCCAATGTTACAGTCCCCCAGTATCATCCGCCGCCTTAGTCATGCACGGATGACCCGAGTCGGGGATCTCCTGGAATACGGGCGTTCTGATTGGGTGTCACCCCAGGAGCTTGCGCTCCGTTTGGGATATGTGACGCCCAAAGTCTCAGGGCGCTTGCTCCAGGAGATTAGAGATGCCATCTCCCCCGACTCGCGCACCTTCCTTCGCGGGGCTTTGCAGGCCGGAGTGCCACATGCACCTTTCAACACCCCTTCTCCGGCTGTTTGCATTGGACACAAGCCCCGTGTTTCCCCTCAGGCTCCTCCTGTCCCCAACCTCTCGAGGTTGAGGGACATACCCTCGGCATGCTTTCGCGGCATGCCGAGGAAGAGCTTATATTCTCTCGTGCTCCATACAGTGCACTTCCTTGCCCTCGTGACCCGTCCCGATACCATCTGGAGGCGGGTCCTACCAGCTGACGAGGGCAAGAGGCCCCGGTGGAGGGAACTTTATTCTGATTTAGTTCCACGACCCACCGGGGACTTGAGTTGGAGAGTGCTCCATGGTGCACTGAGCACGGGAGAGTACTTAGCTAAATTCACGGACTCTCCCTCCACTTGTCCATTCTGTGGCAAGGGAGAGTCCGTGTATCATATTTATTTTAGTTGCGCCAGACTGCAGCCCCTCTTGTCACTCTTGAGGGGCCTCCTCCTGCAGTTCTGGCTGCATTTCTCCCCTCACATTTTTATTTTTGGGCGCCCAGTGTCCCGGGGCAATAAGGCCAGGGACCTCCTCGTCAACCTGCTCCTGGCATTAGCCAAGTTGGCTATATATAAGTCCAGGAAGCAGTGTTTGATAGGGGGGGTTCCCTTGTCACCTGAGGCCATGTTCCGGGTGCTGGTGCGCTCCCGTATCCGGGCAGAGTACCACCTGGCTTTGTCTACTGGGGGAATGGATGAGTTTGTCTCCCAGTGGGCTGTAGATGGTGTGCTCTGCTCGGTATCCCCCCATCCGGTTTCTTTTTCTTTCAACCTCCTAATATGATTTTTATTTAGTTTACAGAAAATGTTTTCTCATAATTTTAAAATACACTGTGCCAAGTTCAACCAATCCAATCTATTTGGGGTACCAGCAGTCCCCATTTAAAAAAACAATAATTTTATTTTCTTAAATATCAGTGCATTTGCCTGACCGCCAATCAAAGTTAATTTGCTTGACCGTTAGCCAGTGTGTATGTCAGGCTTACAAGTACTGTGCCAAGTTCAACCAATCCAATCTATTTTGGGTACCAGCAGTCCACATTTAAAAAACAATAATTTTATTTTCTTAAATCTAAGTGCATTTGCCTGACCGCCAATCAAAGTTCATTTGCTTGACTGCTAGCCAGTGTGTGTGTCAGGCTTACAAGTACTGTGCCAAGTTCAAACAATCCTATCTAGTTGGGGTACCAGCAGTCCACATTTTAAAAAAACAATAATTTTATTTTCTTAAATCTAAGTGCATTTGCCTGACCGCCAATCAAAGTTCATTTGCTTGACCGCTAGCCAGTGTGTGTGTCAGGCTTACAAGTACTGTGCCAAGTTCAACCAATCCAATCTAGTTGGAGTACCAGCAGTCCACATTTAAAAAAACAATAATTTTATTTTCTTAAGTCTAAGTGCATTTGCCTGACCGCCAATCAAAGTTCATTTGCTTGACTGCAATCCAGTGTGTGTGTCAGGCTTACAAGTACTGTGCCAAGTTCAACCAATCCAATCTAGTTGGGGTACCAGCAGTCCCCATGTAAAAAAACAATAATTTTATTTTCTTAAATATCAGTGCATTTGCCTAACCGCCAATCAAAGTTCATTTGCTTGACCGTTAGCCAGTGTGTATGTCAGGCTTACAAGTACTGTGCCAAGTTCAACCAATCCAATCTATTTTGGGTACCAGCAGTCCACATTTAAAAAAGCAATAATTTTATTTTCGTAAATCTAAGTGCATTTGCCTGACCGCCAATCAAAGTTCATTTGCTTGACCGCTAGCCAGTGTGTGTGTCAGGCTTACAAGTACTGTGCCAAGTTCAACCAATCCAATCTAGTTGGGGTACCAGCAGTCCACATTTAAAAAAAACAATAATTTTATTTTCTTAAATCGAAGTGCATTTGCCTGACCGCCAATCAAAGTTCATTTGCTTGACTGCTAGCCAGTGTGTGTGTCAGGCTTACAAGTACTGTGCCAAGTTCAACCAATCCAATCTAGTTGGGGTACCAGCAGTACACATTTAAAAAAACAATAATTTTATTTTCTCAAATCTAAGTGTATTTGCCTGACCGCCAATCAAAGTTAATTTGCCTGACCGCTAGCCAGTGTGTGTGTCAGGCTTACAAGTACTGTGCCTGAGAGCATGTTGTGTGTATGCTTGAGCTCCAAACAAAAGGCTTTTTAGGGTCTTAGTCCCTCAAATACAAGTTTTATTTTAACACCTTTCTGTTAATAAGCACTTTGTGCACGGTGTTGTTCATTTTTGGGAGTTTTTGTGGTTTTTTTTCTTAGTTTAATTTAAGTTTTAGTTTTCTGGGGGTCAGGCTCAACTCTCTATCCCAGGAGAGTGAGCTGTCTCCTGGATACTTTGCCACACCCCTCCCTTAGCACTTTACCTTCACTCCTGAAACGTTTTTTACTTTGACTTTTTTTTAAAAGTTTTTCAGGTTTTGTTAAAGTTTTGTTTGTTTGGTGTTGGGTTTTATGTTTTGGGGGGAGAGAAGACAAGTAACATCTTTGTAGGCAGTGGAGGGGAAAACAATTTGAAGTTTTGTTTAAAAGGCTTTTTTAACATCTGACACAGAGACACAGAGGGGTTAAAAAGCCTCTGTATTCTCTGTGTTGTTGCAATTAGCAACACCTTGCAACAGGCCATTAACCCTTCCACTGCCAAGCATCATCTCTCTCTCTCCCTTAGTTTTTTGTCTCCCTTAGTTTTGTCTTTTTGTTTCTTTTTCACACTTTTATATTTAAAAAAAAAAAAAAAAAACAGTAGAAAATCATAAAACAAAAAATAAAACTAAATAAAACAAATAAACTAAAAAAAAGGGTCTAAACATGAGGGATAAGACCATTAAGAAGCCTCAGGGGTAAAAAGGGGGAATAATGGCCCCTGAAAATCCTAGCTGCAGCACTGCACAGCATAGGCCCCAGGCAGATAAGGCAGCCCCAGCTCCTGGTGGTTCTGCCAGCAGACCTACCCCTGTGGCTAATACCTGGTCACAGGTGGTTTCTGCTGGCCCCAGTAATACCACCGCTGGGGCTGAGGGGCAGATCACCAGGAAGCATGGGGTTAAATGTCAGATGTCTGGGGTCTACAGCATTGATATCTATCTGC